>SJYA01002444.1:5611069-5662636 GCA_006410615.1 Neotragus moschatus
TTTCAAAATAATGAGTTAGAAATGTATACATTGGCACAAAAAATTATTCAGGAGTAAAACAAGTTATAGAAAAAGTTACACACAGGGCAACTGACAAAACCCAGAAAGGCCTGACTGTGGTGTACAGGCACTGGTGTTTGATTCTACAGAGGAGAGAAAGGTGTGTAGGGAGCCACCTTGATTATCTGGGCACGAGGTGTGTGATGTGAGAAATCTGGGGGAGAGAGCTGAAAAAAAGATCTAATAAATACAAGAAGCACTATTTTTCATGAACATTGGCAGGCATCTCCTGTGGAGACAGACANGGGGGGGTGGGAATGTAATTGTGGTGTATCCATACCATGAATTGCCAGAAAGCATTTTCAAAATAATGAGTTAGAAATGTATACATTGGCACAAAAAATTATTCAGGAGTAAAACAAGTTATAGAAAAAGTTACACACGGGGCAACTGACAAAACCCAGAAAGGCCTGACTGTGGTGTACAGGCATTGGTGTTTGATTCTACAGAGGAGAGAAAGGTGTGTAGAGAGCCACCTTGATTATCTGGGCGTGAGGTGTGTGATGTGAGAAATCTGGGGGAGAGAGCTGAAAGAAAGATCTAATAAATACAAGAAGCACTATTTTTCATGAACATTGGCAGGCATCTCCTGTGGAGACAGACAAAGGCTTCGCACGTCTGCCAGCAGGACTGTAGAGCCGTTAGTCCATCCAGACAAGCTGGGTGCAGAGGATTGCTACCTGTGTGAACACGCCTGACCGCTAGATGCCTGGATACTTCTGCTCCAAAGGTGATTGCTTCCTCAGTTTGGTCAGGCAGGAATCTTCCTGCCCAGCAGGAAGGTGAAGCAGGAGCAGGCACGCACTCCACAAACATCTTGAATTTTTAAAGGAACCTACAGATCTGGTGCTCTGTGTCCGAGCAAAGGCTGTCTCCTGTTACAGACTACCGTACTCTGACACTGCTCACCAGCCAGGAGAGGAGCTGTCCAAGGTATCTCGTTCCAAATTAGACATTGCAGAGGACCACACACACACACACACACACACACACACACACGTATGCTCATGCGCGCGTGCACACACACGCACACGCACACACCTCTGCCTCCGGCTGTTCCCTGCCTCCCTCCTCTACCGTGTTCCCTCTCTCTCCCCCCTTCACCCATCCACACCGTCCTCTGCTCCTTTCCCATCTCCCTCCCTCCTTTCTCCCTTCTTTCCCTCTTCCTCTTCCTTCTTCCTCTTTCTCTTTTTCTCTCCCTCTCCCTTTGGCCCCATTTATGTCCCTCCCTTACTGCCTTCTCTTTGGTCTCACCTTTTTCAGGAGGGTTCATGGCTCGGGGCTGGTGTACAATCACCTGAATACCATTTACTGAGTGCCCACTCTTGTCCTCACACCTGTCTGCAAGATGGATATTACTGTTAAGCCCATTCGACATCCAAGGAAACTGAGGCACAGGAAAAGCCACTCAACCAATCAACAAATATCTACTAAGTTCCTACAATCCACCAGACACTCTTCCTGGAAGTAATGACCCAGACAGACAGAAGTGAAGGAACTGTCCATTTCAGTTCATACAGGGCAGAGCCTGTGGCTGGTGGGAAGCTGTGAATGTCCCAAGACATGGCCAGTGCAGAGCCCCTGGGCCTTTTCCCAAGTACAGTGGAGCTCTCCTCTCTTGCATCTCTGTGAAGCAGCAAGCTTGACCTGGAAGGAAGCAGGGCCAAAGGGAGAAGCAGAGGAAAGGCACCTTTACTTTCCAGTGCAGAAGTCATGGAGAACACGGCCAAAGCCAAGTGAGGAAAACGCATGTGGACCACTGGTCCCCAGACATGGTGTCAGCTGCTAGTCTGAAGCTGGCATGCTGGTGCCTATTTGTTCTCATGGAATTCACTGCATCCCACGGCAGAGAGGCTGTGTCCTATCTCCTATTTTTCTAGACCCTCCCACCTCAAACCTCATGGAAAACTGTTGAGCCCTTCCTGTGGAACCAAGCCTGGTGCCAAGACCTTACCAATCTTCAGAGCATTTAACCCTCACAAACAGCTCCTCTGAGATAAGCGCAAAAGCTCTCATCCTGGTTAAACACACAGTGATGGGAAAGTTTAGGGAAATTAAAGCATAGGCCCACATTCAGTAGCAGATAGGTGATGGAGTTAGGATTTAAGCCCAGGTGTTTCTGCATCCAAATGGCGTGTCTCTTTTCCCTAGATCACTTTTCTTTTCCGTAGAAAACACTGACCTAGGACATGAGCTGGGAGTTCCTTAAAAGTTCTGGTCACAAGGCTCTAAGCACAAGCCAGTTGCATCTCTAGGCAAAAATGACAAGTAGGTTCCACTTCACATAAGCTTTCTTTAATGCTTTTATTTGATGGCATTGAGGAGAGTTTGGAGACTGGGACCAGGCTCGGCAGAAGAGAGGACCACAGAAAATCAGCAATGTGGGCCATGGGCAAGAGGTCCGGGAGTATCATACGTGTTGGTTAGAATAACTTAGCTTTCAAAGAGCCATGAGAAGGACTTCAGGTAGGGGTAGATCAAGTGGACTGAATGATACTGTCCAGTGTGATTCCAGGGTCTGGGGTGCCTTCCCTGAGTCTGTCTTCAACATCTAACTCTGATTCCAAATAGGCCCAAGTGTTTCAAGCTTTCTTATCCACAGCCAGTAGAAAAAGGAGAATATCTTTATGACAGCATGGCAACCGCATTCCCCAAAGCCACTCTGATTGGACTAGCTGAGGCCACACATAGAAATCTGAAAGTGGCCAGAGAGACAGAAGGCAAGCACTCCTGGCCAAGGTCACATGTTCTTCCCTTAGAGTCGGAGTGGGAAGGGAGAGTCAGCTGATGGAAAGGGTAACAGAGCCGAATAGGCAGTCAACAAACTGTGACATCTGTGACATCACCCTCCAGTCAAGGCTTATTCCTCCCAGAAGAACACAGGTGTGGGCCAGAATACCTTTTCTCCCTTTTGCATGAAATGCAGACCTAGGAGCCTCCTTCTCCCCTCTGGCTAGGTGCTTTCTTTTTCCACGAATCCATCTCTGCAAAAATAAAGAGAGGACCTTCTAATGCCCCTCCAATACCTGATCTCCATATTAGAGACCATAACCAGGGCCTCACCCATGGAGTGAAATGAGAGACACTACAATACATTTTCTTAAAAGGGTAACTACCATGTGTAACATTTTAACTGCATTTTATATGAGAAGGCCTTTCTGTGTTAACCTGATTAAACCAGAAATGAACGTAATTAATGGGAAGCATGAAGTGCTGATTACATAGGAGGCNCCACCCATGGAGTGAAACGAGAGACACTACAATACATTTTCTTAAAAGGGTAACTACCATGTGTAACATTTTAACCGCATTTTATCTGAGAAGGCCTTTCTGTGTTAACCTGATTAAACCAGAAATGAATGTAATTAATGGGAAGCATGAAGTGCTGATTACATAGGAGGCATGGATGATTATTTAGACACTATATGAAGCCCCATCACTGATATGATTATGGACAAACACACTGCTAACAGGCTTGGAAAGTATCATTAACACAGACTTCCCAGGTGGCTCTAGCGGTAAAGAACCTGACTTCAATGCAGGAGACATAAGGCACCCGGGTTCGATCCCTGGAGAAGGGTATGGTAACCCACTCCAGCATTCTTGCCTGGTTAATCCCATGGACAGAGGAGCCTGGTGGGCTACCATCCATAGGGTCGCAAAGAGTCGGACACAACTGAAGTGACCTAGCATGCATGTATGCATGCCAGGAGCTTCTTAGAATTACACTTCTGAAATATCTTAGAACTCTTACAAGAAAACACAGAAGTCTGCAAATCAGTTGATTCACGCAAAGTTTTTTTTTTTTCCACTGGACACCATCTCCAAGTTGCCCAGACAACTAAGCTATTCCTGGTCTGCTGAAATAATTTAATTGAAGTACTTCCTGTTAGTTCAGAACTTGGGTCCATCTGCAGACTCTGGGGACAGAAGGCATTGGGTTATGAGTGTCAGAGCAGAAATACACATGTGCAAGCTCAGTTGCTTCAGTCGTGTCTGACTCTTTGTGACCCCCTGGACTGTAGCCTCCCAGGCTCCTCTGTCTGTGCAATTCTCCAGGCAAGAATACTGGAGTGGGTTGCCATGTCCTTCTCCAGGGAATTTTCCCAACCCAGGGACTGAACCTGTGTCTCCTGCAGCTCCTGCATTGCGGGCAGATTCTTTACCACTGAGCCACCAAGGAAGCCCCAGAGCAGATATAACCTCCCTGCTAAAAGGGCCAAGAGCCTCCTATGTTGCTTTACTGAGCCTCTGGCTGAAACAAGAGTCAGCCTACCGCCGCTGACAGATGGCCAGCAAGAGGCTGACCCTCCTTCCCTACCTGGCTTTGGAACATGACGAAACCACCACCTTTGAAACCAAGAGCCCAGTTTCTTCCTGAGGGCATTTCCCCATTAGTGTAATTGCCACAAGAGAATAAAAAGAATTCCACGTGAACTCTACTGAAAAGATGAACCTCTGACTTTTAATTTTTGATTCATTCACCTTGCCACTGCTTTCCAATCTGCCAGACCCTACACAGGATGGTCCTTCACGGAACCCAAGGTGTTTTCAGGTATAGATGTGTCAGGCATTTCATTAGTCATTGATTTATAAATCATAGAATCATCATCAATCTAATATTCTATTTTAGGTTTTTTTTCCAATGACAAAGCCTCCTTTCGGTGCTAAAATGTCTTCTTTGTGTGTGTGTGTGTGAGAGAGAGAGAGAGAGAGAGAGTGTGTGTGTGTGTGTGTGTGTGTGTTTTAGTTGCTCAGTTGTCTCCAACTCTGCGACCCCATGGACTGTAGCTTGTCAGGCTCCACTGTTCATTGAATTCTCCAGGCAAGAATACTGGAGTGGGTTGCCATGCCCTCTTCCAGGGGATCTTTCCCACTCAGGGAAGGAGCCTGGATCTCCTGCATTGCAGGCAGATTCTTTACCATCTAAGCGACCAGGGAAGCTCCAAAACGTCTTCTTTACACCTCTGTAATACTTGGCCATCTTCCTGTTGGAGTCAGTGTGAGTAACTGTCAGATTTGAAAGCTCAGCTAGTCCTCAGAATTTAGCTGGACTTGAGTAACAGTGTTGTTTTCCTGTATTTGACTACTTTTATCTTTTATTTCTAGCAGGATTTTCCACTTAATCTACTAATGAAAAGCTTTTTTTTTCCCAAATACATTTACACAGTATATTAACTTAAAAAATAATAGTATTATAAGTAATAGTAACATTACCAAGCAGATAGCACAAAAATCAAGAAGGTGGTGATTCTCTAAGGTAAATATTTATAAACTAATTAACACAGTTATCTGTCTTCCAAACTTGTAGGTTTCCAACTCCATGGTCTAATATCCATAACATTTTCTTCTCGTGTTTTGCCTGGCTGACTACATGGCTAATTACCACTTTCACGAGCACACATTATCATCTCAGAATATCAGATTCATGGAGTGGCTAGTTCGTGTCTTACTCATTCCAAAATCTTCCATAGTACACAGAGCAGAAGCATTGGATAAAGTTTGATTAATTTAATTGTTCCCTCTGCCTCTGTGAATCCAGCCTCTCTCCCAGGGCCACTGGTCTTCCTCCTCCAGGAAGCCTTACTTGATTACTCTAGCCCACACAATGTCTTTATGAAGAATATACTTTGCTTCTGAATTGTTCCCTCTGTCTCCATGAATCCAGCCTCTCTCCCAGGGCTACTGGTCTTCCTCCTCCAGGAAGTCCTCCTTGATCACCTTGGCCCATAATGTCTTTATGAAAAATATGCTTTGTTTTGCTCTACATCCATTCCCCATTCTTCTAGTTATAGTATTTCATTTTCTCTCTGGGAAATGACTGTTCTCCTATTCAGTCCAGGGTGGGTACATGACCTAGATCTGGTCAAAGTGCCACCTATCCTCAGCCAAATAATTGTGAAGGAATAGATAATGTCTCAGGTTGATTTCTGAGCTGTTCCCATCAGAGATAATCTTGGGATTCCTGTTGAACTATCAAGCAGAGGCAGCTCTCTTTTATCCCACTTAGGGATAAGTCCTAAGCATCCTGGGAAAATAAATCCTAGGAAAAGAGAAAGCCTAGAGATGCTGGTACCACCACATGGAAAGATCCTGCTGAGATGAAGCTGGTTCAGAAGAAAGGTGGGACAGGAAATAGAAACTACATCCTGATGACATTGCTTCAGCCCCTGGATCTACCCATGCCTGAAGTCCTTCTCTCAATAAATATCCTATTTTGCTTTAATCAGACTGAGTGGACTATTCATTAACTTGAAATTGAAGAAATCTGTGTCTAAAACACCATTGTTTGAACCTTGAAAGTCCATCTTCTCTGTACTAACCATTTGAATAGAGAAAGATACTCTATCTCTGGTCTTCACACTATCTTCTTATAAAGATACCAATTCACTGGATTTTTAGGGCTCACCCTAAGCCAGTATGGTTTTAGAATCAAGCTGGTTTTAGAANAAAACACCATTGTTTGAACCTTGAAAGTCCATCTTCTCTGTACTAACCATTTGAATAGAGAAAGATACTCTATCTCTGGTCTTCACACTATCTTCTTATAAAGATACCAATTCACTGGATTTTTAGGGCTCACCCTAAGCCAGTATGGTTTTAGAATCAAGCTGGTTTTAGAAAATCAAAAATTTTCATCAAGCTGGTTTTAGAAAAGGCAGAGGAACCAGAGATCAAATTGCCAACATCCACTGGATCATGGAAAAAGCAAGAGAGTTCCAGAAAAACATCTATTTCTGCTTTATTACTATGCCAAAGCCTTTGACTGTGTGGATCACAATAAACTGTGGAAAATTCTGAAAGAGATGAGAATACCAGACCACCTGATCTGCCTGGACAGGGAGGCCTGGTGTGCTGCAGTCCATGGGGTCACAAAGAGTCTGACATGTCTGAGCGACTGAACTGAACTGAACTAACCCAGTATGACTTTATCTTAATCTACATCTTCAATACATCAGCAGGGATTCCACTTTCAAATAAGCTCATATTCACAGGTAGCAGCGGTCAGGATTGGAACATATCTTTTGTGGGAACTGAATTCAACCCATTACAGCTACCATCTTGCTCCTCTGAGGAAAGTCAGACTCAAGGCAAAGGAGAAAGAGAAATGAGCTGGATATATTCATGATAAAACAAACCTAGCCTCACCTGAGTGTATATTAAATACATCTGGACTTGCCTCCCCTTCACACCTGTCTCTCTCGGTAATGACTGAAAGACCAAGTCCTTTTCATCCTCAGTCCTTTTTTTCCTCCCTCCTTCGACCTCCTGGGGTAGATCTGTTCAGCACGTGGGAAGATTCCCACTCCATCATCCCAGTGGACGGCGTCACCTTCTTTCCACCTGGCTCTGCCTGCTCCCAGGGCTCTTGCACCTTTTATACTGCGTGGCCACATTTGAACAAGCATACAGGCAACTGATGGAATTTCAAAAAGAAATTCAGGCAAAATGCCTTCTTCAAAAGCATTGAGATGGAAATGTTTTTTTTTAATAGCTTTGTAATGTAAATAACCTTGAAGTCAAAATTACAGCAACAGAAAGCAAATGCAAGACTACACATGAAAAGGATGGAAAAGAGATCTTTCAGTCATATGCAACTCTACAGTGATCTTGCTAAGAATGGAAGGTGCACAGCCCATTTAGGAAGAGAGGGAGGGAGGTAAGGAGGGAAGGGAATGAGGGGGAAGGGGAGAGAAGGAGGGAAGGGAAAGGGGAGGGAGGGAGCGACGAAGGAAGGAAGTTTGAAGGACAGCCCAGACTTTGATCAGAGATGGATCTTTGTCTAAAAGCCAGGAATAGCCAGGACATGGAAGCAACCCAAATGTCCATCAACAGAGGAATGAACAAAGATGTGGTACATATATACAATGGAATAGTACTCAGCTATAAAAAGGAACAAAACGGGGTCATTTGTAAAGATGCAGATGGACCTAGAGACTGTCACACAGAGTGAAGTCAGAAAGAGAAAAAAAATTCAAAGAAAGCTAAAACTGTTCAGCTTACAGAGTGGAGCGTCTGCCTGTTGGTTAGCAGCTCTCATCAAACAAGGAACTAAATCAAGTAGAAATTTCAGAAGCCACAGTTCTGAATAAACAGCCTGGGATATTTTTATGTGAGTCTCCACTGCTTTCCATAGTGACTGACTCATAGGTAGCCTTAATCTGACAAAGCCATGTCGTCATGGGAACCGGACCTAGTCCATGGCCACAGGTTAAACATTAAGCTCCCACCTGTGATAATGTTCCCTTATCAATCTCCTCTCGGAACCCAAAGCTCTTCCATTTCCTCCGGGCAGCTGGCTGCTCTCCGTTGATAGCGTCTGCCAGCGGCAAAGGCTCTGTTGCCTGGTTACTAATTGGTGATGGGAGTGAGACCTGGCTGGAGAGGAGCAGGTCAAAGATGCTTAAGGGCTAAGCAAGCTGACTGGGCAGAGTCCACGAAGAGGTGGCCCCGTGCAGACAGGACACTGCCCTTGGCCCNCTCTCCGTTGATAGCGTCTGCCAGCGGCAAAGGCTCTGTTGCCTGGTTACTAATTGGTGATGGGAGTGAGACCTGGCTGGAGAGGAGCAGGTCAAAGATGCTTAAGGGCTAAGCAAGCTGACTGGGCAGAGTCCACGGAGAGGTGGCCCCGTGCAGACAGGACACTGTCCTTGGCCCTTTGAACTTGGGAGTCACCATAACCTCACACTGGGCAAAGCCTCCATTCCAGCAGGCTCATGGAGGCACTAAGGACCCTGCTCATGGATGCCCGTGGCAGGGCAGTGTTTCCCTGGGATGTGCCCACCAGCACGACGATTCAATGCAGGAGAGGAGAAAGAGGCTCCAGGGTCCAAACAGCCAAGGATACAAAGGATGGTGGAAACTGTGCTCGCCTTTCCTCTGGCCAAAGCACTCAGCTTCGCTTTGAATATGGTCTGGTGAGAATGGCAAGCATTTGGCATCCAGCCTCCTCCAACCACAGGCTTCCCCGGGTGGCTCAGTGGTTAAGAATCCACCTGCCAATGCAGAAGCCTCAGGAAACACAGGTTCAATCCCTGGGTCAGGAAGATCCCTTGGAAAAGGAAATGGCAACCCACTCCAGTATTCTTGCTGTGATAATCCCATGGACAGAGAAGCCTGGCAGGCTACAGTCTATGGGGTCACAGAGAGTCAGACACAATTGAGCATGCATGCACGTCCCTCTAACCACCAGTGAGAAAAAGACACCAGGCAGGATATCTCCTGACTTTACGTCTCAAGCAGAGATACCCAAACACCAAAACCAGGGGCTGTACCAGAATCATCCTAGTGGGTTCATCCTGAGGGGCAATCTGTGGACACCACTACTTAGATTCCCAGTTCCTCTACTTTCCATTGATTCTTCCAGGAAATNGATGTGAAAGTTATACAGGAGACTTTTTACTTTACATGCCTCTGTAAAATGTGACTTCTAGAAGCATCTCTTGCCCTTGATAAAGATGTTTAAGATGTTTCCACGTATCCATATATTCACAGCCTCTGTGAAAGTGTTGTTGATGATATAATTTCTCTAACTTGGGTCTAGGAATAAACATTTTCATGTTTTATTTACACAGAGGGGCCCTGGCTCCTGTTTAAAAGAATGGATACAATCCTATTGAAAATAATGATTATGACAGGCTGATACGTATGCTGCCCTCAAAGAGCTTAAACCTTAGTGATCATCAAGGTGCACTTAAGGAAATTTTAATTTGCTCCACACTGAAGGTATCCACAAGAGCCTCCTCCTCTGAGTCAAATACGCAGCCCCGTCTGAAACCCGCTGCTTAGACCTCCTATTTCGATAAGTCACGCGGATCTATTTTTCTAATTGCTTTCCCTTCACGGTGAAATAATTCAAACATTCCATTCCCTTCCAAAGTGAGAACAAGAGCTAAATTTAAATGCAATAACGTAATGATGCATCTGCAATTCCAAGCAGCCAACAATCTATCAAAAAAAAAAAAAAGATCAGCCCATTCCAAATATAGGAAAGCTTCACACACACGCACATCGCCCTGCTCTGCAGCTTTCAACCCCTGAATGAACGAAGTTAAAAAGCACCAAGTACTAAGATGCCGAAAGAACCTGCCCGCCACCCCTAAGACAACTGTGTAACTTCTGGGTCCCCCAGGATACAGAAGATCAATGAACTCAAAAACATTGCACACAAATAATAACCCGCCTTACTCAATTGAGACATATCCTCTAGGAAAGTGGCCCTAATGACAAAATGTGTCTGTCGAGGACGTGTAGACCAATGCCTCTTCTTATCAATGATACCCATTGAAGAAACAGATACTCTCTGATTGATTACAGTGAAAGATAAAGGGTTCGGAATATTGTCCAGGCATCTTCCCATCTTCAAGAACCCTGCCTTTACTAATTAAATGATGGGGAGTTTGGGGCTCTAGAGGGATGGGAAACGGATGGTTACCAAGTGTATATCCTAGATCTGAAACAGCTGAGTTTCACATAGACTCTTTATGCCTCCTGCCAGAGGAAATGAACACAGAATATAGAAGTCACAGGATCGGGTGTGAATTTCTAACAAACACAAACTGGCTGGGTCCATGCCCACCAGCGCCAGCACCATCAACAATACCGTCACCACCATCAGCATCAACAGCCTCAGCATCATCACCTCCACCTGCACCGGGTCCAGCACCACCGTGATCAGCACCGTTAGCTCCCAACCGTAATGTTTACTGGAATAAAAGATTCTGATCCATTTATTTCTATCAACTGTGATGTGTGCCCAGTCACTCAGTTGTGTCCAACGCTTTTGCAACCCCATGGACTGTGGCCCACCAGGCTTCTCGGTCCATTGGATCTCCCAGGCAAGAATACTGGAGCAAGCTGTCGTTTCCTTCTCCAGGGGTCTTTCCATTTCTATCAAAAGCCACCCCCAAAGCCAAGCCCCAGCTGGTTCACCTTCTGCTTTATACTCAGAATGCTTGACTAACAACCTCACCAGCCACTGGCTCCATGAAAATCTTTGGCAGAAAAAAAAAATCAGCTATTATTCTTACCCCCTCAAAGCACCTCATGATCACCCAGTGTGAATCCCTGCCCTGTGTTCATATGAAGCCTCCACCCAGGAGCCCTCACTGAACCCCACATGAAGGAACAATCGAGCCAGCCCAGGTTTCTCTCCTGAACTCTACTGGCCACTAACTGCTGCTTGCCTCCTCAACCCCTACACACACCTTTGTAACTCAAACTCAAAACAGAGTTCAGTGCAAAACTGAGTCTGAATCTTCCCCACAAATCTCGTTCTTTCTTATTATTTTAAAATTTTTTTAATTGGAAGGTAATTGCTTTACAACATTGTGTTGGTTTCTGCCATACAACAATGCAAATCAGCCATAATGTTATACATATACATATATCCCCTCCCTGTTGAGCCTCCCTCTCCTCCCTTATCTCACCCTCTAGGTTGTCTCAGAGCATCAGGCTGAGTTCCCTGCGTTATACAGCAGCTTCCCGCTAGCATCAGGCTGAGTTCCCTGCGTTATACAGCAGCTTCCCGCTAGCTATCTATTTTATACATCATAGTGGAGAAGGCAATGGCAACCCACTCCAGTACTCTTGCCTGGAGAGTCCCATGGATGGAGGAGCCTGGTGGGCTGCAGTCCATGGGGTCGCAAAGAGTTGGACACGACTGAGCGACTTCACTTTCACTTCTCCTTTGCATGCATTGGAGAAGGAACTGGCAACCCAGTCCAGTGTTCTTGCCTGGAAAATCCCAAGGATGGGGGAGCTGGTGGGCTGCCGTCCATGGGGTCGCACAGAGTCGGACACAACTGAAGCGACTCAGCAGCAGCAGTGTATATATGTCAGTGCTTCTTTCTCAACTCGTCCCGTNCTTTGCATGCATTGGAGAAGGAACTGGCAACCCAGTCCAGTGTTCTTGCCTGGAAAATCCCAAGGATGGGGGAGCTGGTGGGCTGCCGTCCATGGGGTCGCACAGAGTCGGACACAACTGAAGCGACTCAGCAGCAGCAGTGTATATATGTCAGTGCTTCTTTCTCAACTCGTCCCGTCCTCCCCTTCCCGTCCTGGGTCCATGAGTCCACTCTCCACATCTGCCTCTCCATTTCTTCCCTGCAAATATGTCCATCAGTACCATTTTTCTAGATTCGTATACATGCATTAATATATGATATTTGTTTTTCTCTTTCTGACTTCTTTCACTATGTATAACAGGCTCTGAGTTCATCCATCTCACTACAGCTGACTCAAACTTGTTCTTTGTAATGGCTGAGTAATAGTCCACTGTATATATGTACCACATCTTCTTTATCCATTTCCCTGTCCATGGAATCTAGGTTGCTTCCCTGTCTAATTCTCTTTCAGTCTTTCTCATGGTAGGCACTCTACCATCCCCCCTGTTGTCCACGCCAAGATTCTGAAAGTCATTCTTATGAGCCCTCTCACTCTTCCTCCTCTCCAGTCCATCACAATGACTGGCAGGTTTTACTTCCCTATTTCATCTGGACTCTCTCCAATGACCTTCACTTCTACCACCAATACCCTGATCCAAGCCACCACAGCCACTCACTGGACTACACAATGGCCTTCTGATTTTCCTTGCTACTACATTCACCTCCATTTCTACTCAGAATTTGGGGTGATATTTTTAGGAGGCAAATTTTGATCAAATGTCACTCTCCCATGTAAAAGCAGTCCACTACCAGCTAGCCTTTACTCTAAAGACTTAAAATCTAGAGGACGTCTCTGGTGGTCCAGTGATCAAATATTTGCCTTGCAATGCAGGGAACATGAGTTTGATCCCTGGCCAGGGAACTAAGATCCCACAGCCTCTCAGAACTAAGCCCGTGCACTACAGCTGTTGAAGCTTGGGCCCCACAACTGGAGAGTCCATGCACTACATCAAAAGATCTCACATGATGCAACAAAAATCTCATGTGGTACAACTAAAACCCAGTGCAGCCAAATAAATAATTAAATAATATTTAAAAATTATAAATAAATAATTGAATAATACTTTAAATATTTAATAATAAATAAATATAATTAAATATTATTTTAAATATTTTAAAACAGAAATTCCCCTATTTCAGTATACCTTCAGGTTGACATAAACAATCAAGAAAAAAACAGACGTTATTTTACTTCTCTCTTATTTTGCTGATGAAGTGTCTGTAAACTTCTTAGAATCACAGAATAAGATGATGTATTGAACTATCTCAGGTGTCATTCAAAAGCTCCAGAGTGCCTCAAGTTCAAAGGAAGCAGCGTGGACGAGAGAAGAACTAACGTAAAGTTGGGCTTTAGCCTGGAATTTGGAACTGAAAATTCATATGACCGATATTGACCAGGGTTCTTGCTCTTCCCCTATCAATAGAAAACTGATCAGAAGTCAGACAAGAAATCCAGGCAAGGCTTTAGTGGTGGCCTCTGCTGTAGCAAGATGGAGCAAAAACCAACAACAGGTTCCCTTGCTTGCTCACTCCCCAGGTGGGGGCCAGCTGGTTCCTTATATAGGGTGAGGGTAGGAACTGTGTCCAGGGGTCAGGCTGGAGGGATGGCTTAGGTGTTTTGCCCTTGCTTGTGCAGGTGTTGTGTGCAAGGGGCATGCCCAGGACCCTGCTTTTGCCTCAGGCTCTTTAGGGGTGTCAGTTGGGTGTTTTGGTCTTTTTGCATCCTTTGTTCAGAATTTGCCCCAACTGGGCATGCACAGTTATTTTTAGTCACATACCGTTTCTTTGTATTTTGTTGCTCCAGGAGAGGTGTGTCCAGGTGCAAGCACTGCAGCCCTGCAGCAAAGGGTTCCAGGTCCCAGCCCCTCTCATGAGCAAAATTCAATTTATTCCANCTGGGCTTCCCAAGTAGATCAGTGGTAAGGAATCTGCCTGCCAGTGAAGGAGATGCGGGCTTGATCCCCAGCTCAGGAAGATACCTTGGAGAAGGGAATGGCAACCCACTCCAGCATTTTTGCCTGGGAAATCCCACAGACAGAGGAGCCTGGTGGACCATGGTCCATGCGGTTGCAAACAGTCAGGTATGACTTAGCAACTAAACAACAACTGTACGTTAAGTAAATTTATCTCTTCCTTAATCTCTCTGGGCTCTGGGGTCTTGCATCTTCGACACCTTTTTGCTCCCTGCCCCTTCTCCCCGGCCCACTCCTAACAGGGGCTGAGTAGCTGTAATGTCTCTCCATCTCACCAGGCTGACTGGAGAGCTTATTAACGATTACAAAGCACGAAAACCTCCTCTATATGCTTCCATGTGAAGTGTGATTATTATTAATTCAAAAGTGGTCCAGCAAGATAATGCCTTTGAGGGGATGTGCATAACCAAGTCTAATGAGTCTGAAGTAAAATTGGATGTACGGCTCGACTATCACTTCATACAAAGTTTTAATTAACAGAGCTGCTGGAGCAGATAGGGAAAGAAAAGTNAGTGTGATTATTATTAATTCAAAAGTGGTCCAGCAAGATAATGCCTTTGAGGGGATGTGCATAACCAAGTCTAATGAGTCTGAAGTAAAATTGGATGTACGGCTCGACTATCACTTCATACAAAGTTTTAATTAACAGAGCTGCTGGAGCAGATAGGGAAAGAAAAGTAATGATTTATTAATGTACAATTTACTGCTGCTACCAAATGCCAAGCAACTGAAAACACTGCCCACCTGCTTTGCCCTATAAACAAGTTCATCACAGAATACAGAATAAATCCTTCTGCCATGAGAGAAAAGCCAGTTCTAGCTATTTCATGTTCAGAACACACTCCATTCATTTCATCTATCTCTTGACTACCAGAATAAATAGGAAAAAACAGAACAGAATCCACTGACCTTCTTAGAAAACAAAATTATAGTTTCCGAAGGAGAAATGTGGGGGAGAGATAAATTAGGAGTGTGGGGCTAACATATAGACACTATATATGAAATAACTGTCAGGGTCCTATTGTGTAGCACAGGGAAGTCTACTCAGTAGTAATAATAACTTATATGGGAAAAAATAAGAAAAGTAATAGATATATGTATATACATAGCTAAATCACTTTGCTGTATACCCGGAACTAACACAACACTGTAAGTCAACTGTACTCCAATATAAAGTAAAATTAAATAAATGAAACATATAGGGAACACACACACACAAGAATCCACTGGTCTTACAGCCAGCACTATCTTCTTGACATTTTACACAAATTATTTTAATGAATATATATATACACACAACATAAAAATACTACAATGACATTCATTCTCTTATTATATTCATTACCTGAAAGCTTCATGGTGTTAAACCCAGACTCACGAACTGGGCTTAAAGAACTGGCAAGTGCTGCCCCCAAACTGAATACAAAACAAAGGTAAAAACGCCCACTGGAGACACTGCAACTTTAAATATGTGCTGTTTGAAACACCCATTACGTGAGGCTCAAATAAGCAAAACCAAATGGTTTCAGATGGAGCAGAGATTTCCTGGGGGAGTCAGGTTGAGTGAATAAACAAGAACTGCTCCACGTGGCAGCCAAGTTAAACCTCTGCCTTCTGTACCGAGCGACAGTGTATTCCAAGTGTCCTGCTCACAATTTGCCCAGTGAACTGACCCTGAGTGCAGAGGATCCTTGCGACCCTGACGCTGGCCTGAGAACAGATTGGGAAGTAAAGTGCAGAGAGTAGCAACAACAATTGAAGCTACAAGTAAGACCCAAAGGCTTTGAAACCGGGAATGATCACAGACTCAGAAGCTGTAGATTCCTCTCCCGGGTCTCAGCGCACGAAGGCAGTTCTCCAGTCCTGAGCCAGCCCAGTCCAGGAGGGTGACTTTCCTGCCTCTGTGTCTAAACCACATCTCATTAATCCAGCAGACCCTTCCCCATCCACAAAGCGGGTACTTACAAGATGCTGGGGATCAGTGCCCTAGTGGATCAGATGGACTAGCCTGGGGCCCACACCCCCAGGCAGCACCAGCTTCCTATTCCCTGTGGATGCCAGCCTCTCCAAGCCTCCTCCGATGTTTATGCTCGGCACCAAGCTGGAAGACTATTTACTTATTCATGGACTGCCCGAGCCGGCCAGGAACTGCTTTGTGTCAGCTGAATAGGATGGTAATTCAATCTCCAAATGGGAACTGTTCAGCACATGGCATATCTGTCATAATGAGTCACGCAGATAAAAAGAACACGGCTTTCAGAGCCACAGGCGAAACGTGTGTTTTGACGACGAATCGTGTTACAGGACACCACCTTCTCTTCCTCCATCACTCTCCTCCCCTCCGAATCACCCCACCCCAAATACATCCTCCGTGAGATGAAGGACTCACGGAGAGGGAACTCCACGTGGGAGTTGGATTCTTAGGAGAGGAGCATCGCTGTTCTCTTGCAAGAGGAGTGTACATTTGGAGAGAGAGAGAAGGTACAAATGTTTAGGAACTGAAAAGATAAAATGAAGGGGTGATGAAGTCGGAGGAGAAAGAGTTCATCTCTGTCAAAGGTTTTGCACTGTGAAATGCTTCGCATGCTTTCTCTCAAGAGCAGTGAGGGCTCCAACACCCGGAAATAACAGCATTAAGTCATAGCATCCAGAGAACGGTCTGATGTTTAGGGCTGTGAAGACCCCAGTCATATGATAACATGAACCACTCCCGGGTTCCCAAAGAACCATAACTAATGGTGTAATGGCTTAATTCTCATTCCTGCTACTGTTTAGTGTGTTAGTCGCTCACACACGCTCGTGTGTTAGTCTCTTTGCCACCCCATGGACTGTAGCCAGCCAGGCTCCTCTGTCCAGAGAATTCTCCGAGCCAGAATACTGGAGCAGGTAGCCATCCCCTTCCCCAGGGGGATCTTCCTGACTCAGGAATTAAACCCAAGTCTCCTATATTACAAGCAGATTCTTTACCATCTGAGCCACCAGGGAAGCCCTGCTTCTTGGTATAATTTTTTCCTAAGAATTGAGAGCCTGCATTTCATCTGATTTCCTTGTTTCAGGCACATGAACCCCTACTGTCACCCACCCTCCTCTCTCTCCTCTGCCCCACCCTGCAACAAGTCCATTCCTCTATTCTTTTCTTCACCCATGTAGTTTGGACTTTGCCCTTTAAACTATCCTCTTGTCAATCTATCCTAGGCTTTTTTCCCACTGTTCTTTATCTGCCTGGCAAGACCCCACTCCACGTTAACCCTCAGTCCACCTTCTCAACACCTCCTGGACAGGCTGCTGCTGACTGCCGTAGAAAACCTGCAACCTAAGCAGGCCCATGCCCCAGCTGACCTCTGTCCCCTACTGACCTCTGTTCCCAACTGACCATAAGCCCTATGAGGATAGGGACCATGCCTACCATATTCTGTGTGTTATTCTAAGCCACCCATAGCATCCATCCAAAGAAGCTACACAAATATATATTGAAATACCAACTGAATGAAGCTTCAGTGTGGCCTTGAAATGTGTATCAGTCAGGATGGGCTCAGTTATGCTGGAGTAACAAGTAGCCCTCAAATGTCAGTGGCTTCAAATGACAAAGGTTTATTTCCCATGCGTACTCTGTGTCTGCAGAAGGTCAGCAATACTCTGCCCCACATCGTCCTCACTCCAAGACCCAGTTCAATGGAGCAGGAAACAGAAAACAGAAAAGTGTTTGTAGTGGCAGAAATAAAAGATTCCATACTCCATAGCCACTGTATTTCTTCCCTAAGATGTTTTGCTGAACTGGATCTTCATATTTTTACCCACCCTATTCCTTTCCTGTCTTCAGGTCTTGGTTCAGACGTCACCTCCCCACTGAAGCCGTCTAAGGCATCCAGTCTAAAGCACACAGCATCTGCCTTCCTCCATCACCATTTTAAAATGTTAGTCTTCTGTGGCCCCATTAAAATGTCAGGTCTCTTATCATCTCCTTCCCCACTGTGTCCCCTGAGACTGGTGCCAGGATTACTGTAAATGCAAAATAACCATGTGTTGAATAGAAGAACGAAAAGAACAAATGAATAAAATAGCCGATTACCCTGAAGAAAGCACAATATTTTGGTGTAATTAGTTACAAAATTACTGAGTTCGAGAAGCAGTCTCATTTAAATGGAAGTCGTATAATACAGCAAGAGTAGCATAATTAGAACAGAAGATTTGGGCCACATCGCAGGAATTCTGAAATTAATGAAGATGACGAGTTTGTTAATGTATTCCCTGTGCTGTTTGCCGGGAGAAAAAGATTTCTAGGACTTGATCAGAACCAACTCTAATGGATAACAGAATGAGATGGAGCTATAGAAGTTTGGGGTAAATATCCTTTAGCTATTTCTGTATTTTTTAAATTTGTCATTCATCCAGAAACCTTCTGACCTACACTTGGATCTCTTAGTGTACGGCTTATGAAAACAGGAAGAAAGACTGTCCAAGTTACTAGTACCCTGGACCATACCAGCTCTAGTGGCTTTGGTTATTAAGATTCTTAAAGTGGGAGGGAGGTTCAACAGGGAGAGGACATACGTAAACATATAGATGGTTCACTTCATTGCACAGTAGAAATGCCACACTATAAAGCAATTGTACTCCAGTAATAAAATCTTAAAGATTTTCTTGAAGTTATTTGGTGAATTTCATCCGTGTTTTGAGCGCTGGATAAATAGCTGAGAAAATCAGGTTTTGCAACATGCAGATTTAGTGACTGTGGATTATAAAGATAATCCTGAAACCTGTCCCCGACTTTCCTGGTGTGATGACATCACCAATGTCTATTTGCTACAAGATGTCATTTGGTGAATAACTTATCAGTTATTCAGTTTACATCCAAAACATAGGCATCCCCCAATGTTCCACCTGCCTGATTTCTCCAGGGTCTTCCTAGATCAGTACATAGGAAAGCTGCCCTGTTTGGGAATCTCCATTGTTGGGATCTGCTTAAACTAAGGAACTGAGATATCCTTCAGTATTCAGTGGATAAACAAACTGTGGTCCATCTCAACAACAGGTTATTATTCAACACTGATATGAAATTAAAAGACGCTTGCTCCTTGGAAGGAAAGCTATGAAAAACCTAAACAGTATATTATAAAACAGAGACATCACTTTACTGACAAAGGTCCAGATAGTCAAAGCTATGGTCTTTCCATTAGGCATGTACAGATGTAAGAGTTGGACCATAAAGAAGGCTGAGCGCTGAAGAACTGATGCTTTCGAGCTGTGGTGCTGCGGAAGACTCTTGAGAGTTCCTTGGACTGCAAGGAGATCAAACCAGTCAATACTAAAGGATAATTTTCCAATCAATTCAGATTGATTATCTGAATATTTCTTAGAAGGACCAATGGTGAAGCTGAAGCTCCAATACTTTGGCCACCTGATGTGAAAAGCCAACTCATTAGAAAATACTCTGATGCTGGAAAAGACTGAAGGCAAAGGGAGAAAGTGGGTAACAGAGGATGAGATGGTTAGATAGCATCACTGACTCAATGGACATGAATTTGAGCAAACTACGGGAGATGGTAGAGGACAGGGGAGGCTGGCATGCTGTAGTCCTTGGGGTCACAAAGACTTAGTGACTCAACAGCAACAGAAAAGATGAAATGAGCTATTAAGCTATGAAAAGAAGTAGAAGAACCTTAAATTCATATAAGTAAGTGAAAAGAAATCTGAAAAGGCTACTCACTGTATGATTCTAATTTTATGACATTCTGGAAAGGGCAAATGGTGAAAATCAAGATCAGTGGTTGCCAGGGCATGGGAAAGGAGGGAGGAATAAATAGGCAGAGCCCAGGGAATGTTTAAGGCAGTAAAACTACTCTGTATGAACCATAATTGTGGATACATGTCATAGACATTTGTCCAAGCTCACAGAATGTATAGCATCAACAGTAAACTGTCAAAAAAAAAAAAAAAAAGAGTGAACTGGCATGTAAACTCTGGACTGTAGCTAATGTATCAGTGGATAAACAAAGAGGTCCTACTATATAGAACAGAGAACTCTATTCAATATCCTGGGATAAACCATAATGGAAAAGAATATTAAAAAGGAATATATATATATATATATATATATAAAAATCATTTTTCTGTATAGCAGTAATCAACACAACATTGTAAATCATTGTACATCAATAAAAAATAAAATAAAATGTATGAGCTAATGACCATTAAAAAAACAATAANCTGTGTGTTATTCTAAGCCACCCATAGCATCCATCCAAAGAAGCTACACAAATATATATTGAAATACCAACTGAATGAAGCTTCAGTGTGGCCTTGAAATGTGTATCAGTCAGGATGGGCTCAGTTATGCTGGAGTAACAAGTAGCCCTCAAATGTCAGTGGCTTCAAATGACAAAGGTTTATTTCCCATGCGTACTCTGTGTCTGCAGAAGGTCAGCAATACTCTGCCCCACATCGTCCTCACTCCAAGACCCAGTTCAATGGAGCAGGAAACAGAAAACAGAAAAGTGTTTGTAGTGGCAGAAATAAAAGATTCCATACTCCATAGCCACTGTATTTCTTCCCTAAGATGTTTTGCTGAACTGGATCTTCATATTTTTACCCACCCTATTCCTTTCCTGTCTTCAGGTCTTGGTTCAGACGTCACCTCCCCACTGAAGCCGTCTAAGGCATCCAGTCTAAAGCACACAGCATCTGCCTTCCTCCATCACCATTTTAAAATGTTAGTCTTCTGTGGCCCCATTAAAATGTCAGGTCTCTTATCATCTCCTTCCCCACTGTGTCCCCTGAGACTGGTGCCAGGATTACTGTAAATGCAAAATAACCATGTGTTGAATAGAAGAACGAAAAGAACAAATGAATAAAATAGCCGATTACCCTGAAGAAAGCACAATATTTTGGTGTAATTAGTTACAAAATTACTGAGTTCGAGAAGCAGTCTCATTTAAATGGAAGTCGTATAATACAGCAAGAGTAGCATAATTAGAACAGAAGATTTGGGCCACATCGCAGGAATTCTGAAATTAATGAAGATGACGAGTTTGTTAATGTATTCCCTGTGCTGTTTGCCGGGAGAAAAAGATTTCTAGGACTTGATCAGAACCAACTCTAATGGATAACAGAATGAGATGGAGCTATAGAAGTTTGGGGTAAATATCCTTTAGCTATTTCTGTATTTTTTAAATTTGTCATTCATCCAGAAACCTTCTGACCTACACTTGGATCTCTTAGTGTACGGCTTATGAAAACAGGAAGAAAGACTGTCCAAGTTACTAGTACCCTGGACCATACCAGCTCTAGTGGCTTTGGTTATTAAGATTCTTAAAGTGGGAGGGAGGTTCAACAGGGAGAGGACATACGTAAACATATAGATGGTTCACTTCATTGCACAGTAGAAATGCCACACTATAAAGCAATTGTACTCCAGTAATAAAATCTTAAAGATTTTCTTGAAGTTATTTGGTGAATTTCATCCGTGTTTTGAGCGCTGGATAAATAGCTGAGAAAATCAGGTTTTGCAACATGCAGATTTAGTGACTGTGGATTATAAAGATAATCCTGAAACCTGTCCCCGACTTTCCTGGTGTGATGACATCACCAATGTCTATTTGCTACAAGATGTCATTTGGTGAATAACTTATCAGTTATTCAGTTTACATCCAAAACATAGGCATCCCCCAATGTTCCACCTGCCTGATTTCTCCAGGGTCTTCCTAGATCAGTACATAGGAAAGCTGCCCTGTTTGGGAATCTCCATTGTTGGGATCTGCTTAAACTAAGGAACTGACATCTCCTTCAGTATTCAGTGGATAAACAAACTGTGGTCCATCTCAACAACAGGTTATTATTCAACACTGATATGAAATTAAAAGACGCTTGCTCCTTGGAAGGAAAGCTATGAAAAACCTAAACAGTATATTATAAAACAGAGACATCACTTTACTGACAAAGGTCCAGATAGTCAAAGCTATGGTCTTTCCATTAGGCATGTACAGATGTAAGAGTTGGACCATAAAGAAGGCTGAGCGCTGAAGAACTGATGCTTTTGAGCTGTGGTGCTGCGGAAGACTCTTGAGAGTTCCTTGGACTGCAAGGAGATCAAACCAGTCAATACTAAAGGATAATTTTCCAATCAATTCAGATTGATTATCTGAATATTTCTTAGAAGGACCAATGGTGAAGCTGAAGCTCCAATACTTTGGCCACCTGATGTGAAAAGCCAACTCATTAGAAAATACTCTGATGCTGGAAAAGACTGAAGGCAAAGGGAGAAAGTGGGTAACAGAGGATGAGATGGTTAGATAGCATCACTGACTCAATGGACATGAATTTGAGCAAACTACGGGAGATGGTAGAGGACAGGGGAGGCTGGCATGCTGTAGTCCTTGGGGTCGCAAAGACTTAGTGACTCAACAGCAACAGAAAAGATGAAATGAGCTATTAAGCTATGAAAAGAAGTAGAAGAACCTTAAATTCATATAAGTAAGTGAAAAGAAATCTGAAAAGGCTACTCACTGTATGATTCTAATTTTATGACATTCTGGAAAGGGCAAATGGTGAAAATCAAGATCAGTGGTTGCCAGGGCATGGGAAAGGAGGGAGGAATAAATAGGCAGAGCCCAGGGAATGTTTAAGGCAGTAAAACTACTCTGTATGAACCATAATTGTGGATACATGTCATAGACATTTGTCCAAGCTCACAGAATGTATAGCATCAACAGTAAACTGTCAAAAAAAAAAAAAAAAAGAGTGAACTGGCATGTAAACTCTGGACTGTAGCTAATGTATCAGTGGATAAACAAAGAGGTCCTACTATATAGAACAGAGAACTCTATTCAATATCCTGGGATAAACCATAATGGAAAAGAATATTAAAAAGGAATATATATATATATATAAATCATTTTTCTGTATAGCAGTAATCAACACAACATTGTAAATCACTGTACATCAATAAAAAATAAAATAAAATGTATGAGCTAATGACCATTAAAAAAACAATAATGTATTAACATGGGCACATCAATTGTGATAGACATATTCACTAATGCAAGATGTAGGTAACAGGGAAAACTGTGGGTAGGGAGGAGCGAAGGTCTATAGGAATTCTCTGCTTTCTGATCATCATTTCTGTCAAGCTAAAATTGATCTTTTTTTAGAAAGTCTATTGATTTCTTCATTGACCCCAAAAATGTCCCACCCCTGTAATTGCTGTCCTTTTGTGCACAGCAAGCGTCTACACCTTTCTGGATGAGTGGGTTTCTTCCTCTTCACCACGTTGAGTGCATCCGAGGGGGATGTTCTCCCCGACAGCAAGGCTTTGGGACAAACCTGTCGTGTCCCCAGTCCTCAGAATGGCACCTGCCTCCTGGAAAGGGCTCTGTGACTATCTGTTGAATAAAAGATTCCATTTCTGTGTTTCTGTCTGGCTGTGAATGACAGTACATTAACTAGTGAGAACCGAAAGCCAAGATAAAAACCTCCCCCAGGAACAGCAGTCCAGCTGCTACATTTTCCAGAGATGTAAGTCAATAAAATAATTCTAGAGAGCTGCAGACACAAGGACCACTCCATCAAGGATGGTGTGCAAGGGGCGCCTCAGCATCCAGCATCTGTGATCTGGCGTGCTTGGCCCCCTGGCTGCCTCGCTCACTTTCTCATTGGTCCTCATTGGTTTGAATTATTAACTCTATCCTCAGATACACACTGTTTCTGCAGCCTGCAGGAGGCTCCTCTGTGCTTGCAAACCCACACAGTGGATTCCTCACCATGTTACTCCTCACCATAGCCATTTCAGCCAAAAAGGAAGATGGCAAAAGACCCACCATTTGGAAGCATCCATGTTGCTCAAATATAAAGACTCTGAAATACTGAAGCCTGCACACCCTACAGTCAGCAAGTCGCAACTACTGAGCCCGCATGCTGCAGCCTGTGCCCTGGAGCTATGCTCCAGAACAAGAGAAGCCACCACAGTGAGAAGCCCGTAAACCGAAGTCAGAGAGTAGCCAACACTCTGCAGCTAGAGAAACCTTGCACGCAGCAATAAGACCCAACATAGCCAAAAATAAACAAATAAATAAATTAAAATTCCAGTCATTATTAAAAATTATTCTCAGATGAAGGAAAACCAGGGGCATTCCTTGCCAGCAATCTGCTCTAAATCATTGCTTCAGGAAGTTCTTTAGACAAATGAGAAATGATACCAGAAGGAACCTTGGAACAGCAGTAATGAAGGAAGAAAAATTGCAGATACAATAGGCTATTTCTCTCCTCCTGACTTCTTTAAAATATAGTTGACAGCAAAAAAAATTTTAAAGGCTCTGAGAACAAGCAAAAGTGGCCACTGCAGAGGACAGTGTATACTTGAGCTCAGGTATGAGAGGCAACACCTGCATTTACTCACATTTACTGCATAAGAATTGTTTCATCTGCTTAATCATCTTACATGAAAATTAATTTTGCTCTTGCCAGAAGCCCTGGAACAGTTGTGTGTGTCCAGCCCTCTATCACAGATGAGGCTTTTCTTCAGCCTGATCACTTCTTTATTTTCAAACTGAAGTTTAGTGTATGGTGTTATTTAAAAAAAAAATTATTTCAGAAATCTGATTTTCTCTTTTAATGTTAATTATCGGTGTCAATAACAGCAGCTACCAGTACAAGTGCTCTTACATACTAAGCACTGTTCTAAGTAAAGTGTCCTATGGAATCTTGGAAAGCCCCTGAGGACTGTGGTTCTGTGTGCCTGGTACAGGGGAAGAATCGGAGGCACAGAGAAGTTAGTCATCCCGTGAGTCACACAGCTCGGGAGGCGAAGTCGGGATATGAACTCACTTGGGAATCTGGCTGCATGGACCACATTCAGCTTCACTTCTGCCCTATGATGGGCAGCCCCATAGGGCAGATGGCCAGTAAGACTGAGAGGGAAAGGGTAATCAAGGGAGGAGATACTTGGGCTCCTGGGCTGGACAGCTGGCGTTCGTCAAGTGGAGTAAAACTGAAGCTTTGTTCTCACCCAGACACTCCAAGGACAAAGCTAGTGGCAGAAGTTGAGCTCTGCTGAAGGAAAGAGACAAGGCAGTCACTCCTGAGGTCAAGGAGGACTTCCCTGTCTGCACACGCACAGGAAGCACATGCTTCTTGGGGGTCATAAAGGAAGGGGGTCCTATCCAACAACAAGTGTGGGCATGCATCCATAGGCCTCTGTGATGGGATCCATCTTAGCAAAAAAGTTGGGCATGCATCTTGGAGAGGATCCCAGGACCAGTCACGTGTGAAAAGAGGAGATAAGTGGCCAAAAGTAAACAAAGCCCTGGAAGGACTGTCCTATAGAAGAGGTTTCCATCACCTCTTTACTTCCCTCCTCATTCAGCACGCCCTCATTCCTCTCTGGGTGTGCGTCTCTGCCTTGCCTCTGTCTCAAAAGAATAAACCGCTTCTCTGCGTGCTCTCTCACCTGTGCTGTGTCTCTAGTAATAAACTTCATAGCTGTTTTTATAATTTTCCCTCCTTAAATATTCTTGCTTTCAAATGGGGAAAAGAGCCAGGTCACTTTGCTTCTAATCTCTAGCCCCTGCTGGTCTGGAGGTTAGGATTCTTGATTTTCATCCAGGCTTGTGAACCAGGTGAATGCTTGCCCAGTTGTGTCCTACTCTTTGCAACTCCGTGGACTGTAGCCCAGCAGGCTCCTCTGTCCATGGGATTTCCCAGGCAAGAATACTGAAGTTGGTTGCCATTTCCTCCTCCAGGGGATCTTCCCCACCCAAGGATCGAACCCACGTCTCCCATGTCTCCTGCATCACAGGCAGGTTCTTTACCACTTGAGCTACCCAGGTCCGGTCCCTGGCAGACAGCTAAGATCTCTCTTCAGGACTGCTCACTGCTCCTCCTCCAAGATCATAATGACTCTCAACTTCCAATATTTTCAAAGAAAAAAGCCTTCTCTTTTCTGAATGTGAGAAATAGCTAACTTTACTCCCTGGGCTTTTGGAAATGTTAAATTAACAACTTTAATACTAGAAAACTGCTAGGAATGTTCTAAACCAAAGATAAGAGAGACCTACCCCTGTTAAAGCTAAATCGTGTCAAGACGGAGCCCTCCTAGCTCCTAGAGCAACCTCGGTGTCACCATCAATTTAACCATTTATTACACATCTTTCGTAATTCCAGCATCCTGTTTATCCTGAGCCATTTAAAGACGCGACATCATAATTGCAAGATTACCCAAGTGCAAGATTACCCTAGTCTGTTGTTTGCCATTCAGGGAGAGAACTAAGTGATTACCCAGATCACGCCACCTGACCTGAACCTCAGGGGACTGGCCTCCAAGGGGCCGGAGGTTGACTGTTTGACGGATGACGTATTTAACGTTAAGCCTGATCTCACACTATCTTGTTTGGGGATTAGGACTCCCGCCGTCCTTCCCTTCTTCTGCATCCTAATTGGCCCACTCAATTCTTCCCTTCTAATCAGCCTCCTGGGCTGAGAGGCCCTCGTTAGTGCCTAAGAATTATCGAGAGTTTAAAACAGAGAAACAGACTGTGTCTATGTTGGTCCTGGCATCACGGGGAATCAAGCAGGTGACCCTGCTGGGTGAACCCTGGAAAATGAGTCAGCACATTGAGGGTCCCTCAACTTCCCCGTGTAGGTACACAGCTGAGAATGTTCTAGGAGCACTACAGGACGTGGTCGGCACCGAGAGGGGGCGCTGAGCCTGGCTGCACCAGACCTGGGCCCCTGGATTCTGAGCAGGGGCAGCAAGCACTGATCAGCACAAGTACATGTCTGGTAATACCTACCCCCACTGTACAGAAGGGGGCTTCCCAGGTGGCTCAGCGGTAAACAATCTGCCTGCCAAGCAAGAGACACGGGGTTCAATCCCTGGGTCAGGAAGAAACCCTGGTGAAGGAAATGGTAGCCACTCCAGTATTTTTGCCTGAGAAATCCCAAGGACAGAGGAGCCTGGCAGGCCACAGTCCATGGGGGTCACCAAAGAGTTGGACACGACTGAGCAATTCAACAACAACAGCAACATTGTACAGAAGAGAAACCGAGGCCACCAAAGGTCACACAGCTCGCAAATAGCAGAGGCCAGGGTCAAAGTCACGTCTGATCATGGCACTCTGCAGCCCCCTGCCCTCGGTGCCTGAATACTCTTTGCTCTGGCACAAGAGGCCTGGGGACAGAGTGGGAATATAAGGTCGACTGTTGTCATATCCAAGAAATCATTGCCAAGCCCACCTCCATGAAGATTTCCCCTTCTGTCTTCTTCTGGGAGTTTTACAGTTCCAAGTCTTGCATTTAAATCTTTATCCGTTTTGAGTTGCTTTGGGTGTATGATCTAAGTTAAGAGTACAATTTCATTCTTTTGCATGTGGATGTCCAGTTTTCCCAGCACCATTTGTTACATAGCCTCAGTGCCAGTCAACCAGTTGACTGTATTTATGTGGCTTTATTTCTGGACTCTCTATTTTGTTTTCATCATCTAAGATGAATAAATTCTAGAAACCTGCTGTACAATGTCATGCTTATAGTTAACAGTGATGTATTATGCACTTAAAATTTTAAGAGGGTATATCTCATATTAAGTGTTCTTACCACAAAAAAAATTAAATAAAATAAAAATAAAGGAATTCTTTCCTTGTCCAGTGGTTAGGACTCCATGCTTCCACTGCCAGGGACCCAGGTTCAATCCCTGGACAGGGAACTAAGATTCTCACAGGCTGCACGCTGTGGTCAAATAAAATAAAATACTGATTGAATACAATGTAAAAGAAACAGACTCACAGATAAAGAGAAAAAATCAGTGGTTACTGGTGGGGAAGGAGCAAGACAGAGGTAGGGGAATAGGGATACAAACTACTATGTATAAAATAAATAAGCTACAAGGATATATTATACAGCACAAGGAATATAGTCAATATTTTATAATAACTTTAAATGGAGTATAATCTGTAAAATATTGAATCACAAGAAAGATAAATAAGTACTAGAGATATAATGCACAAAATGATAAATATAATTAACACTGCTGTAAGTTGTATATGAAAGTTGTTATGAGAGTGAATCTTGAATTACAATCACAAGAAAAAATGTTTTCTATTTCTTTAGTTTTGTATCTATATAAGATGACGATGTTCACTAAACATAATGTGATAACCATTTCATGACGCATATAAAATACACTTTAAACTTGTACAGCACTATATGCCAATTATACTCAATAAAAGTGGGGGGAAAAAAGATTTTAAAAAAATTTTTAAGGACTGATTGAAAGAGATGTTCCAAAGGGTAGCTCAAACTTCAAGGAGGTCCCTTGTTCTACCTGGGACTCTGAGCCTAGTCTTAGAAGCCAGGCTGTCCCAATAAAAATAATAACATGTTATTTTCACAACCAACATCAACTAATATTTATTATCCCCTTCCAAATGCTAGGCCTTATTCAAATCATTTGATCCATATAGCAACAGGTTTATGAATCAAATCATATCATTAGATTTATTTTATTTCTTGGATAAGAAAACCAAGCTACTTGTTCAGGATCACACAACAAGGCAGAGAACACCAGACTTTACACCAGGTAGTACCTCTTAACTGAGCATGTGCTATAACCACCACACCATATTGCCTTTCACTGGGAGTGAGGAATTGGTAGGAAACCAACAGTCTTTCAGCTCATCTCCACAAAATGATTGTACAGATTTATTCCTCACCTGAGAGTCTTGGATCTATTTGAAATTCCCAACTCGCCAAACCCTGATCCTCCATTTCTAACAGTTACCCTGGAAATAATGACTTGTGGACTGGCTGCTGGCCTTTCTCTTTTAAAATTTGTATGGAAATACAAAAGACCCCAAAGAGCTAAAACAGTCTTGAGAAAGAACAACAGAGCTGTAGGAATCAGGCTCCCTGGCTTTAGATTATACTACAAAGCTACAGTCATCAAAACAGCATGGTACTGGTGCAAAACAGACACAGAGATCAATGGAATAGGATAGAAAGCCTAGAAATAACCCCACACACCTATGGTCAATTAATCTACAACAAAGAAGGCAAACTATAGAATGGTAAAAAGACAGTCTTTTCATAAGTGGTGCTTGGAAAACTTCATAAGTGGTGCTTCTACTTGTAAAAGAATGAAATTTGAACATTCTTTAACACCAAAATATACTTAAGATGGATTAAAGACCTAATGTATTTTATATACAAAGATAAAGTCAAAATGGATTAAAGACCTAACTGTAAGACCACATACCATTCAACTCCTAGAGGAAAACATAAGAAGAACATTCTTTGACATAAATCGTAGCAATATTTTTGGACCCATCTCCTAAAGTAAAGGAAATAAAAGCAAAGATAAACAGATGTGATCTAGTTAAACTGAAAAGCATTGGCACAGCAAAGAAAACTATAAACAAAATGAATGGGGAAAACATTTGCTAGTGACATGATCAATAAAGGATTAATATCCAACATATATAAACAGGTTATATGATTCAACATCAAAAAAATTAACCTGATTTAGAAATGGAGAGAAGAACTGAAGAGACAGTTTTCCAAAGAGGAAATATAGACAGCCAACAGGCACGTGAAAAGATGTTCAACATCACTAATTGTAGGGTAAGGGAGTTAGAGAAGGCAAGGTTCGGAAAAAGAACAAGACCGGCACTTTACAGGAACAGATCACCTTTAACGAGGTGAGAAGGGGCCGCAGTCAGATTAGTGAGCTGCTGCACTAACCCAAGAAAAGAGTGAGTACATATAGGTATATATGTGGAAATCTACTGTCTTAAGGGGCCTGTTCTTCTCCAAGGTTGTTCAGATTAGTTATCTCTTAAACCGCTAGGGCAAAGAATTCCGGGCACCCGCCAGAGGCTGGGACCAGCTGGGAGCTGGGCGTAATCAACCTTAATGTCCATTGTTTTTCTTCGGGTGAGAGAGTTGTTTGTTTTGTATAGAATGGTGGGGAGGACCAGGAGGGGAGTTTTAACTCCAGGCTATTGTGAGCCCTGTAACTTTCCTTCAATAGCATGGAGGAAATGCAAATCAAAGCCACAATGAGGTATCACCTCACATCTAATAGAATGGCTATCATCAGAAAGAGCGCAGATGTCCAATGCTGGTGAAGATGTGAGAAAAGGAAAGGTACTTGTATACTGTTGGTGGGAATGTAAATTGGTACAGCCACCATGGAAAACGGTATGGAGGCTTCTCAGAAACCTAAAAACAGAACTACTATATGACCCAGAAATTCCACTCCTTGGTATATACCCACCAAAAGAAGTTCAATATGAAAAGATACATGTACCCTAATGTTCATAGCAGCAGTACTTACAGTAGCCAAGGCGTGGAAGCAGCCTAACTGTCCATCAGCAGATAGATGGATAGAGAAGATGTGGTGCACACACCCAATGGAACAACACTCAGCCACAGAAAAGAACAAAATCTTGCCATTTGCAGCAATACGGATGGACTTGTAGGGCATTATGCTAAGTGAAATAAGTCAGACAGAGAAAGACAAACACTGCACGATATCACTTACATATGGAATGTTTAAACTACAACAAACCCGTGAATACAAGAGAAAAAGAAAGGCACAAACCTGTGGGGAGGAGTAAGGGGCAGTACAGGGGTGGGGGAGAGAGGTACAAGCTATTGGTGTAAGACAGGCTACAAGGATGTATTTTACAGCACAGGGAATATCGATATTTTGTAATAAATGTAAATGGAGAGTAACCTTTAAAAATTGTATAAATTTGAGTTCCCTGGAGGCCTAGTGGTTAGGATCTGGCACTGTCATGGCCTGGGTTTGATCCCTGATTAGGGAACTGAGATCACACAAGCTGGGCAGCACGGAGAAAATTTTTTTTTAATTGCATAAATTTTTTTTAATAAAATGAAGTCCTCCTCTACCTGCCATCCTAGGCCAATCTTCTGTTCTGAGATGACAGAGAAGCCCCCACCTGAGCCCTCCACTGTGTAAGGCACATGGGCTTGTCCTAGCCCTGGTCACACAGGCCACACTGATGTTTCTTGATGTCAGTGCCCCCCGCGGTTGGTTGGTTTAGTGCTAAGTCATGTCCAACTCTTGCGACCCCACAGATTATAACGTGCCAGGCTCTTCTGTCCATGGGATTCTCCAGCAAGAATACTGGAGTGGGTTGCCATTTCCTCCTCCAGGGGACCTTCCTAACCCAAGAATAAAACCCAGGTCTCCTGCATTGCAAGCAGATTCTTTACTGACTGAACTAGGATCAGTTCCCCTCCATGAGGACCACATATAATTTCCATCAGGAAGGGTCCAGTTGCACAGCCCACCAACAGGAGAGGCTGTTAAGGGGCAGAATACAGATGCGAATGCAGATGAGAACGCCTTCTGGCTGATCACACTTATCAAACTGGGGGGAGGAACACAGGCTTTTACAGAAATCCCCTAGGCTGAGGGCAGGGCCCCCATCTTACAGATGAGGAAACCCAACCCCATACATGTGGAGGCAGGAAAGCTCTCCTGGAAGAGGAGGACCGAGGCTCTTCATTCATCCAGTCACTAATTCACTCAAATGTCGGGACCACCCACAGCGCAGGTGCATTGGTGAACAAGAGGGAGAGAAAGATAAGGCCCTGGCCCCAAAGGGTGCACATTCCAGTGGGCAAGACAGAGGCCAGGAACATGCAAGCAAGGCAATCTCAGCTCTTGAAACTGAGCAGAAAACAGTAAGAAAGATGAAAGCGAAGCGTGGGGTGTTTAAGTAGAGAGCTATATTTTTTACCTTCTTTTTTCATTTGAAGTATAGTTGATGTACGATGTGGTATTAGTTTCAGACATGCAGCAAAGTAACTCAGATGTATTCTTTTTCATATTCTTTTCCTGTATAGGTTGTTACAAAATATTGAGATCGTTCCCTGTGCTATACAGTAGGTCCTTGTTATTTATCTATTTTATATATAGTAGTGTGTGTCTGTTAATCCCAAACTAACTTATCCTTCCCCGACTCCCCCAAGGGAGAGTTCCTTTAGAGAGTGTGGTCAGGGTGGGCCTCTCTAAGGAGGTGTCTGCCCTATACAGGGATGAAAAGGAGTCTCCATGCTGAGACATGGAGAGGGAGAGAGAGAGTCCCAGCAGAGGGCATAGCGTGTGCAAAGGCCCCAAGGCAGGCTTTAGCGTCTATAGCCACTCTATCAGAACAGGACTCTCCTCACGAAGGACTCCACCTCTCCCTGCCAGAAAAGCTAGACTGTGGGGTCCTGGGGTCTGTTGCCTCCTCTTTTAAGACTATGGGAAGGAAGTGGGGAGGTAGATTAACGTTGAAGACCTCAAACTTGCTCAAACAAGTACTTCCTATGAGACTGGAAGACAGTGGTGTGAGGAGACCTATGATTTCCTCCATTGTGGCCTCAGATAAATTAGCTTTCACAGCCCCCTCAGCATTTAATCTATTAAGGCAGACCAGTATAACCTTGGTTAAAAGTACAGTAAAACTCAGCCCTGAGATGCATGCTGCATTTAAAACACAATTGCATATTGATTCAGACCCAACCAGTGGCCTTATTCATTATCTCGTCTGGGAAGACTAACCTTTTAAAAATATATATATTCAAGGGATGGCAAAGATTAAAAGTATTGCTATTTCAAGGAGCCTCAATATCAAGGACAAATTAATTTGTGAAGGACACCACACCTGGATCTAAACCAAACAGCTGGGTGTGATGTACAAGAATTATTAGAAGAGGTTTCAAAACCAGAGGGTTCTAATCACACGCAGCCTTCAGAGTCAGCACAGCCAGCAAATGACATCAGAAAAACCACAGGATAGACCCCCAACCCTCGAGCCTTTTAAGGCCACAATCATCACATAGCTTCAATGCCTCTCCTGAAATCAGCCTCTAGGAAGAAAAAGTTCAAAGTACCAGGGAAAGCACACTTTACGAAAATCCAAGTTCTGCCTGATGTCAGGTATTTGTAGTAACCCAGGGAGTATTGCCAACATGCAAGTTAACCAGTACAGCCAGCTGCAAGTTACAAAGATGCTCCTAATAATGTATTGAAGTCAGAGGTTACCTTCTCTGATTGTTAAATAGAGTAAGTCCCCTACGTACAAACAAGTTCCATTCCAAGAGCACTTTTGTAAGTTCAAATTGTTCATAAGTCCAACAAAGTTAGCCTCGGTACCCAGCTAACACAATTGGCTATACAGTACTGCACTGTAAATGGTTTATAGTATTTTTCATGCAAATAATAAAAACAAGCAAACACAAAAAATAAATTAAATATTTTTAATCTTCCAGTACCCTGAAAAGCAGAGCAGTACTAGCTACATCACTGCTGCCTTGACGGTTACTTTCCGACATCCTGGGCTTGAAACAGATGTTGAACCGCTATATTCTATATAGTACTAAGCAGTAAAGTACACAAAAGCACAGCCATTTGAGAGGATGCGTGCCTGTGACAATACACACCAGAACTAACTTGTGTGACCGGACATGCACATTCACATCTGTGAAAGTTCACCACCTTTAAAGGATCTGTACATAGGAGACTTACTGTACTCAAGAAAGTTGATATTGAAGCACAATAGCTTGAAATCAGCTACTGCTGCTGCTGCTGCTGCTAAGTCGCTTCAGTCGTGTCTGACTCTGTGCGACCCCACAGACAGCAGCCCACCAGGCTCCCCCGTCCCTGGGATTCTCCAGGCAAGAACGCTGGAGTGGGTTGCCATTTCCTTCTCCAACGCATGAAACTGAAAAGTGAAAGTGAAGTCGCTCAGTCGTGCCGGACTCTTAGCAACCCCATGGACGGCAGCCCACCAGGCTCTTCCATCCATGGGATTCTCTAGGCAAGTGTACTGGAGTGGGTTGCAATTACCTTCTCCGGAATCAGCTACATTTGCAGAATTTATACCATGGAATCCGGCAAAGACTACAAGCAGTGCTATTTTTTTTTTTTCCCAGAAAGCTTAACAGGACTCCTAAAACCCTCTTCTTTATCCAGGTAAGAAAATAAAGCAGAATGAAGACTTATACTCCATCTATGCTGTAGAGTTCCCCACCCCCAGTGCCTTCTCCAACACTGGCTTTGTGTGACGTTGAGGGCTACATGTGTCTCCCCAGTATTCATGTGTTGAAACCCTAACACCCATGGTGATGGTGTTTGGAGGTGGGACCTTTGGGAGGTGATCAGGTCATGAGGGTGGGGGCTTCATGAATGAGATTAGTGCCCTTACAGAAGTGATAAAAGAGACCCTGAAGAGCTACCCCTCTGTCAGTGAAGACACGAAGAGAAAATGGCCAGCAGCAACCCAGAACAGAGCTCTCAACAGGACTCAACAACGCTGGTTGGCACCCTGAACTCAGCCTCCAGAGCTATGAGAAACAAATTTCTGTTCATGTCACCAGGGGCTTCCCTGGTGGCTCAGATGGTAAAAAATCTGCCTGCAATGCAGGAGACCTGGGTTCAGTCCCTGGGTTGGGAAGATCCCTTGGAGGAGGGGATGGCAACCCACTCCAGTTTTCTGCCTAGAGAACCCCCATGGACAGAAGCTCCTGGTGGGCTACAGTCATGAGGTCACAAAGAGTCGGACGCAACCAAGTGGGTAAGTACACGTCACCTAGCATGTTGTGTTCTGTGATCGTGGCCTGAATGGACTGAGAAAACCAATCAAGGACTTCTCCAGTGGCCCAGTGGTTAAAACTCTGAGCTCCCAGTCAGGGTTGCAGGGGGTGTGGGTTCAATCCCTTGTTGGGGAACTAAGATCCTGCATGCTGGACAGTGCAACCAAAAAAAAGGAAAAAAGGAAATCAACCAATACACTCCATTCCCCTGACTATGGTCACGATGCAGAGATGAGCCTAGGGCCTGAGCTGGTCCAAAGGAAACTTTAAGATTGGGAAAAGTCATGCTCTTTCCTACTGGAATTAGGTGATGAAGCACATGGACTGAGGGAGGTATTAGACATCATCTTGTAACTACAGGAGGAGCTAGCTTTAGCCCAAAGAGAACACGGAGAAGGACGGAAAGCCATAAAGCCTTGGTTGATAAGCTTAGGTCTGGATCAAACCATGCCTGATGTCTTCTTGATCTCTGGACTTCCGAGTTATCTGAGCCAATACACTCCCTTTTAATATTTAAGCCTCCTGGAGATGCATTTTCTTTTAATGGAAAGATTCCCAGCCAACAGAAATCTGAAACCAAGCCTTTACATATGGGTCCTCCTCACTTAACTAAATGGATTTGTTCAGGCTCTTTCAAATTACTAAATCACTTAATAGCTTTGTTTGCACTCCCAAGCTGTAGCGAGAACAGAAGAAAACCACCACCAGTGAACTATCCTTTGCCGAGCTTTGAAATTGGTGAATGCTGAAGCACATTCAGACAGCAGAGGGGATTAACGTGTTTTTCCATGCTCTTAATAACCTTCTGTTCCCATCCCATCCTTGGGGTATCATTTTAAAAGATGCTTCTCTGGCACCAGTCAAGGGTTGCAAACACACATATCTCTGTAGCAGAGGATTGTGGCGTGACAGAGATGTTTCAAGTTTGGAGCTTTAAAGAGTGCTGTCATGAAAGGGGGGTGCCCTGCTTAAAACATAAAATCATACAAAGCTACAGTTGGAAAAAGCCATTAAAATCATCTACCCAAGACCAAGAGGGAAAAAACTGGCTCCAAGTTTGAACGATTTATTTATAGTCTTACAACTTAGAGTCACAGAGCCAGGCTTTGGAGCCAGCTCTCCTGACTTGGGGTGATAAGCAGGACTAGGCCTCTCAGCCAGGAGGTTCCAAGCCCCACAAGGAATGAAATTTGTGGTTTGCCACTCCCAATCTCTGGGTCTAGGGGACCAGCATTGGCCTGTGTGATTGTCGTGGACACGCACATGTGCACACAAAGCTACGTGTGCACACTTCATACTGTATATTTCTAGGTTAAAGAGCATCACTAAAATGTCAGCACTGATTATCTTTGAATGCATTTGTCACTCATATTGCTGCTGAATTTGAGGTTCTTTCTTCATCGCGAAAGAATTTGGAGATGAAGCAGAGAGGTTAAGAATACTCCAGTATCCTTGCCTGGGAAATCCTATGGACAGAGGAGCCTGGTGGGCTACAGTCCAAAGGGTCACAAAGAGTCAGACACAACTGAATGAGTAAACCACCACCACCACCATGACCTCAGAGGGAGAATGGGGAGACAGGTGAGGAGTTCTCAGGCCTCTGTCAAGCCTGTTACGAGGGCCATACAAATGAAGGAGCAGAATATTCACTGGGGAAGGAGGAGTTTAGGGGTCAACATCCCTGACTTTCTTCCCAGCTCCATGTTNAGTGTACTGGAGTGGGTTGCAATTACCTTCTCCGGAATCAGCTACATTTGCAGAATTTATACCATGGAATCCGGCAAAGACTACAAGCAGTGCTATTTTTTTTTTTTCCCAGAAAGCTTAACAGGACTCCTAAAACCCTCTTCTTTATCCAGGTAAGAAAATAAAGCAGAATGAAGACTTATACTCCATCTATGCTGTAGAGTTCCCCACCCCCAGTGCCTTCTCCAACACTGGCTTTGTGTGACGTTGAGGGCTACATGTGTCTCCCCAGTATTCATGTGTTGAAACCCTAACACCCATGGTGATGGTGTTTGGAGGTGGGACCTTTGGGAGGTGATCAGGTCATGAGGGTGGGGGCTTCATGAATGAGATTAGTGCCCTTACAAAAGTGATAAAAGAGACCCTGAAGAGCTACCCCTCTGTCAGTGAAGACACGAAGAGAAAATGGCCAGCAGCAACCCAGAACAGAGCTCTCAACAGGACTCAACAACGCTGGTTGGCACCCTGAACTCAGCCTCCAGAGCTATGAGAAACAAATTTCTGTTCATGTCACCAGGGGCTTCCCTGGTGGCTCAGATGGTAAAAAATCTGCCTGCAATGCAGGAGACCTGGGTTCAGTCCCTGGGTTGGGAAGATCCCTTGGAGGAGGGGATGGCAACCCACTCCAGTTTTCTGCCTAGAGAACCCCCATGGACAGAAGCTCCTGGTGGGCTACAGTCATGAGGTCACAAAGAGTCGGACGCAACCAAGTGGGTAAGTACACGTCACCTAGCATGTTGTGTTCTGTGATCGTGGCCTGAATGGACTGAGAAAACCAATCAAGGACTTCTCCAGTGGCCCAGTGGTTAAAACTCTGAGCTCCCAGTCAGGGTTGCAGGGGGTGTGGGTTCAATCCCTTGTTGGGGAACTAAGATCCTGCATGCTGGACAGTGCAACCAAAAAAAAGGAAAAAAGGAAATCAACCAATACACTCCATTCCCCTGACTATGGTCACGATGCAGAGATGAGCCTAGGGCCTGAGCTGGTCCAAAGGAAACTTTAAGATTGGGAAAAGTCATGCTCTTTCCTACTGGAATTAGGTGATGAAGCACATGGACTGAGGGAGGTATTAGACATCATCTTGTAACTACAGGAGGAGCTAGCTTTAGCCCAAGAGAACACGGAGAAGGACGGAAAGCCACAAAGCCTTGGTTGATAAGCTTAGGTCTGGATCAAACCATGCCTGATGTCTTCTTGATCTCTGGACTTCCGAGTTATCTGAGCCAATACACTCCCTTTTAATATTTAAGCCTCCTGGAGATGCATTTTCTTTTAATGGAAAGATTCCCAGCCAACAGAAATCTGAAACCAAGCCTTTACATATGGGTCCTCCTCACTTAACTAAATGGATTTGTTCAGGCTCTTTCAAATTACTAAATCACTTAATAGCTTTGTTTGCACTCCCAAGCTGTAGCGAGAACAGAAGAAAACCACCACCAGTGAACTATCCTTTGCCGAGCTTTGAAATTGGTGAATGCTGAAGCACATTCAGACAGCAGAGGGGATTAACGTGTTTTTCCATGCTCTTAATAACCTTCTGTTCCCATCCCATCCTTGGGGTATCATTTTAAAAGATGCTTCTCTGGCACCAGTCAAGGGTTGCAAACACACATATCTCTGTAGCAGAGGATTGTGGCGTGACAGAGATGTTTCAAGTTTGGAGCTTTAAAGAGTGCTGTCATGAAAGGGGGGTGCCCTGCTTAAAACATAAAATCATACAAAGCTACAGTTGGAAAAAGCCATTAAAATCATCTACCCAAGACCAAGAGGGAAAAAACTGGCTCCAAGTTTGAACGATTTATTTATAGTCTTACAACTTAGAGTCACAGAGCCAGGCTTTGGAGCCAGCTCTCCTGACTTGGGGTGATAAGCAGGACTAGGCCTCTCAGCCAGGAGGTTCCAAGCCCCACAAGGAATGAAATTTGTGGTTTGCCACTCCCAATCTCTGGGTCTAGGGGACCAGCATTGGCCTGTGTGATTGTCGTGGACACGCACATGTGCACACAAAGCTACGTGTGCACACTTCATACTGTATATTTCTAGGTTAAAGAGCATCACTAAAATGTCAGCACTGATTATCTTTGAATGCATTTGTCACTCATATTGCTGCTGAATTTGAGGTTCTTTCTTCATCGCGAAAGAATTTGGAGATGAAGCAGAGAGGTTAAGAATACTCCAGTATCCTTGCCTGGGAAATCCTATGGACAGAGGAGCCTGGTGGGCTACAGTCCAAAGGGTCACAAAGAGTCAGACACAACTGAATGAGTAAACCACCACCACCACCATGACCTCAGAGGGAGAATGGGGAGACAGGTGAGGAGTTCTCAGGCCTCTGTCAAGCCTGTTACGAGGGCCATACAAATGAAGGAGCAGAATATTCACTGGGGAAGGAGGAGTTTAGGGGTCAACATCCCTGACTTTCTTCCCAGCTCCATGTTCCCAAGAGGAGGAGGGATTTCGGTCCCCATTTAGCTTGGATCAGAAGTGTCACAGCATTGATACATGACAAGAACTTCTTATCTGTAAGCTAATATTATTGTAATGAGAGCACAATGAGCAAAGTTTACTCTGGATACAGGAGATTGCAGCCTTTTCCCACCGTTCTTGGTCGGCCTGTGCTTGTTCAGTCGTTAAGCCGTGTCCAATTCTTTGTGACCCCATGGACTGCAGCACGCCAGGCTCCTCTGTTCTTTAGTATCTCCCGGAGCTTGCCCAAATTCACGTCCATTGAGTCAGTGATGCTATTTAACCATCTCATTCTCTGCTGCCTCCTTCTCCTTTTGCCTTCAATCTTTCCCAGCATCAGGGTCTTTTCCAATGAGTCAGCTCTTCGCATCAGGCTGCCAAAGTATTGGAGCCTCAGCTTCGGCAGCAGTCCTTCCAAAGAATATTCAGGGCTGATTTCCTTTAGGATGGACTGATTTGATCTCCCTGCAGTCCAAGGGTCTCTCAAGGTTCTTCTCCAGCACCATAATTCAAAAGCATTCTTGGCTGTGCTGTGCTATGCTTAGTCGCTCAGCCACGTCTGACTCTTTGCCAGGCTCCTCTGTCCATGCAGAGTCTCCAGGCAAGAATACTGGAGTGGGTTGCCATGCTCTCCTCTAGGGGATTTTCGTAATGGAGGGATAGGACCCAGGTCTCTCTCACTGCTGGTGGATTCTTTACCAGCTAAGCCACCAGGGAAGACCTCTTCGTCTGCTACTTGGACCCTTACAACCCAAAATGTGTGATTCCCCGTGGGTTCTGAGGGTTCCTGCTTTCCTTCCTCTGCCCAAGGACCCCGCATGTTTACAAGCTGTGTGGTTTCCTGCCGCCTGGCCCCGCCCCCATTTCTCTGCTAATACCTAGCTTCCTGCCTGCTGTAACATAATTACTACTTTCTTAGTTTTTACACTTCTTTATTTTCTAACTTTCCTCTAATAAATAATAACAAATGGAAGCGATTTCCCCAAGAGTTTCAAGACAAGAAGAGAAGGCAAATCTTGTGTATTGCTTACTGAGAAGAAATGGACCCAATATGAAACTATTTATCAAATGCCTTTCAAACATGTTTATCTTCAGAATCAGAAATTCTACTTGTGTAAGTTCATCTCAAAGGATAATAAAGGATGTGCCTGAATCATCTTTTCTTTTAGAATTACACACCTAGTGCATTCATTGCTTAAAAAAGAAAACAGCTAAGCATAAAGATGAAAATGAAAACTACCCACCAAATGCACTCAAGCCACACTTTCTCAATATTCTAGTAAAGTAAGATTCAAGCTGTAACTATCAAATGTTACCCGTGAGGACTGTGGTGAGGTATGTTTATGGATAATTTAAATTTTTTAAATTACATTTTTTATTTTAAAAAAATTCTATAAAGAATATATATTACACTATGAGTTACATACAAGTGATCTAAAATCACTATACTTTACTAAAGAAATTTTACGTGCACAACAATTGTTGCTGCAAAAAGAGTTAAAGAGTGTGGGACCTAAATGCCATTTTTCCTGTTGATCACAGATCCGTATGGATCCCATGGTTCCTGATGAACCAATAGCCTGGCGGCACCAGTAGCAGGGCTCTCAACTTCCTACCCTACACAACAATAAGATAAATCAGGTAGTGGAGGGTAAGAGGAGGAGCTGATGGACAAGGAAGTGATTGAAGAGGGTAGCAGCAGCAGGATTAGGGTGTTAGTATAAAACTAGCCTCTTTACCAAGGGAGGCACTGAAACGTGGGTTTAAAGTAACACGCATTTATGTCCTACTCACAAAAAACAATCAATGCAAATAGTCCTAGCTGGGGGCAGGGTCAACTACCAAATGGCACTTGCCCTGGGTGCTTGTCAATTACTCCACAAGGATTAAATCATCCCCTGCTGCAGCTCAGCTGCTGACCTTCAACACTCCCTGAAGGAGTTCAGGGTAGAGGGGTGGAGCCTGTCAGGACAGATCTTCAGATTGTTAGATATTCTCAGAAGCCAGTTTTATGAGCCCAATCCTTGTATTTCCTCATATCCAGAAAAGCACTAAAATCCTTTATGGAGGAGACTCTTTCTCATGACCAGCAGAAGCTTCATGAGACCAACAGAAAGTTTCTACAAAAAAAATAAGCGCTTGATTGCACGCATTCCCTCTTCGCCCAGATCACACGTATACTGTCCTTCCCTCTACCACTTTGGAGCAATTTCTCAGCGCTATCTAAGGTGCTGTCTCCTGGGCTGCAGTCCTCATTTTGCCCCCCAAAAAATTTAACTCTCAGCTCTCACGTTGTGCAATATCTTTAAGTCGACAGCAGCTTCCGTGCATGTGGAAACCCATAGATCCAGACCTCTTCCATCTTGGGGGTCCCCTGTTCCTAGAGGTCACACAGGCCTCAGCATCCAGCCGGCAGGGGGGTGACCAAGGGTTGTGCTTCTCCATCATCTGTGCTCTAAAACATCACATATCACTTCTTCTCTCCTCTCATTGACCAGAACCAGTCCCATGCACCACCCAGACCCAGAGCTACCTGAAAATGGGCTCCTTAACAGAGAAGCATCATTCCACAACCACTTGATGCTACAGGAGAAAAAAAATCTTAGATGAACAGCCAGTTCCTCTATCCATGGGGAGAGAGTGTGGGAAGAGGGGGAAACCCCCAAACAACGGACCCCCTTTCTGTGACCAGCGCCTCCTGCTTTATCCTGTATCCTTCTTGAAAGGCCCTGTGTCCTGGCAAAACCACCTGCTCAGAAGTTTGGCAAGATAACAGTGTGATGAGGGAGGGGGTGGTCTGAGGCCTGGCTGCCCACCCAGAAGAGGACACGGGGGTCTGAGAGTGCTGCACTCACCCCAGTGGCAGGCATAGAAACCTACCCCCCAGCCCTCCCACCTATAGCCTCAGGGCAATCTAAACTGGAACCCTGTCTGCAGGCCAGAGAAGTAAATAGAAATAGGCGTTCCAAGGCTCTGAGAGAAGGTGAGGTACACAGACTGTTCGATCGAAGCTGAAGATACCAGATGTGAAGATGTACCCAGCAAGTGTGGGGTGAACTGATCTGACCATCTTAGGGAGATCCATCCAGGGGGCTGGAGCAGGTATGGAGGGAAAATTGCCTCTGCTTCCTTGGCAGCAGAACAGAGGGGTGTTTCCTGGGTGGGTAGCTTGCAAGCTCTGCCACGGAGTATGTGTCTATCCTTCAGGTACGCTAGGGTCTCTGGGGGCCAACCTCTCCTCCAATGGTTGCCAATTCCATTCTTAAAACCCTCTGAGGTCATGCATCCTTAACTCCAGGTCTGGGCTCCAAATAGACCTGCTTCTGACACCACACCTATGCTATTTCCATTTGGCACAGTCCTCTGCCACATATGAGCATCTCATAGCATCTTTATCTGTGGACTCCACTGGGGAAGCCCTTCCACTGGGCGTGACCCAGGGGCAGGGTCCCTCCATTTATAAGGAGAAAGAGGGTGTTATGCCCCTCAATGTGGCACACACAGCCCCTATGACATGACTTGGCATTTGAAATCCACATGGAAACATTCTGAAGACCCACTTCCACACACAGATATCAATCTCAGTCCTCTGCCCAGGGAAGCCTGAAGTTCATTAACTGTCAGAAGACCCTTTCACCACTCCAGTAAACTGGAAGCGTTAGGGTTGTTTTCCTAACAGATGGTTGTTTTCTAGAGGGCAGCAGAGAGTGATGAGAAGAGAGATTTCCCTTCAAACAAGTGACTGCATCTAAAAACTTACATTTTGCATTTTAAGCTTGTGCTTAAAAGGAAATTGCCAGGAATAAATGTGTGCCTCCTGACTTTAGAGGCAAATATCAAAGAGATTTCAAGCAGCATTTCTTTGAACAAAAATTTGCACTACCCTGGTTCTTTTTGAATAATAATAATAAGACTGCTGTGTAAATGTCACAGGAAGGATGCTAAGCACAAGGTGAAAGGCTCCAGGGGAGAGAAGTGCTACAACCTAGTCCGGGACTGAGGTCGCAGGCTCTGGGGTCTCAGAAGCACCTTAGCTTCCCGAGTGATGCTGTTTGGAGGGGCTTTTTGGCATACACATCTCACAAAGATGGGCACTCTTCCATTTCTCTCTACGGAGAAACAGGGCTTCCAAATATCTCCTAGCACCACCTCTGGACCCCTCGCTATAGAAGGCAGGGTAACAGCAGGGAGCATGGCACAGTGGCTGCCAGGAAGACCATGGGGCGCTCAGGAAGACAGGTTGAAAAGAAGTCATTTGAATGAGGAGCACGGACCTTGATAAGACGAGCAGTGATGATGACAAGGGGGATGCTGGTGGACATTCATGAATTCTTCCCGTGAGTGGGCAGAGTCCCGAGTGTCCTCCTTGGTCACCTGTCGGTGTAGGACATCAGTTGGTCCTCACTGCGCCCCACCCCCCATTAGGCAGGTATCACTATCATTCTCATTTTATAGATGAGAAAACCCTGAGCAACACTGCAGTTGAGTTACTCATTCACTGCACCGAGTCAGGAAGTCGAGGGGATGGGTCCAAACCCAGTCGGTCCACTGGCCCACAGAGCCCTCCCAGCCCCAGCAGGACCGCCCCACTATGACCTAACAGCATGGTGATGGATGCAGGAGAGAAGAACCCCGAATTCAGCTGGAACTAGTCTCTGAGCTGAGTCTTTCCAAAGAATCAGCCTTTTCCAACACAACCCAAGTCAGGTCCTCCCAAGGAGCGGGGAGGAGCTTAAGTTTAAATAAGGTTGCACATGCGCCTAGATATTCTAACAATTAGGCTACCACATAAGGGACCGAAGACAGGGGATACTCACTGCCTGAGAGAAGTCAATGGCAGCGACCCAAGATTTTATCCTAGGAGTCAGGAGGAACCAGCCTTGCAGAGAGAGCTTCACAGGGACAGTGAAAGTAAATAAAACTTTATTTTATCACATTCGTGAGTCCTTCCTGCTAAACCTCATAGCTTTCATTCTTTCACAAAGTTATGTGGTTTCCAATCTCTGATCTTACTTTGAAGCAGCCTCTCGATGTGTTTCTTTTTACATTTCCCTTTTGGTATATATTGTTTCTTGCTTTAAATATGCATGTGCTGAGACTATTCAGAGAATGAACACTGGACAGGAGCCAAACCATATTTCAAATGCGTGTATATTTAGGAGCAGAGAGTTTTTGCCATATGATGCTAAATCCCAAGATGCTTGACTTTTTTTCCCCCTTTCCCCTCTCCAGTATCGTACTGGATCTTCTCAGCACCTACAGAAGAAGGCCTAACTAACAATTCGCTCATGAGAGGGGCTTTGCCACAGGAAGGAGCCTACCTCACCCAGGGGCCCGAGGCAGTCTGGTTAGGTGGGTGGCAGAAGGGAAACCCACTCAGCCAGAGGACTTGAATTTGGACCTCTGGGTTCCTCATCTGACTTCAACTCTTTCAGCTAGCTGCACCTGCCTCTCCAGGAGCTAAAGCACCACACCACCTCTGAGACATCTCCTTCAGTCAGGAGCAGGAATTTTATTATTTACATTTAGATACATTAAGATACAAAGAGGCTTCCCGGGGGTATTAGTGGTAAAGAACCTGTCTGCCAATGCAGGAGACAAGAGAGACACAGGTCTGATCCCTGGTTGGAAGAGGGCACGGCAACCCCCTCCCCTATTCTCACCGGGAGAATCCCAGGGACAGAGGAGCCTGGTGGGCTACAGTCCACAGGGTCCCAAAGAGTCAGACACGACTGAAGTGACTCAGAGCGTGCACACATAAGTACCAAGAGACCCCAAAAGTCTTCTCCATTGTACCTTTAGAGAAAATGTAGCCATTTTCACTATGAAAAAAAAGAGGAAACAGCATTTTGCAAAGAACTGGAGGCCAGGAGAATCGTATTTCAACAAGCAAATTGACAAAAGGTCAAAAAGCTTGATCTTTGCCATTGACGTGCTTTGCCTGAAAGCTGAGCTGCCATTTAAATATTTATAGATGAGAGCTGTAGCTGCACCTATGTATATACATCTAAGCCAGGCTAGGACCATTTTGCAAGAAATTAACCAAGTTCCCTTCGGAGGGAGCTTCTGGGAAGGAGTCCGCTGAGCACTCAGTGCTGTCCCTGAACCCTAAAGGAACTCAAGCAATGCTGACAGGTAACAGAACGGGATGGGGGGGGGCCTGCAAACACACAGCTGAAAAGATGCTTTTAAGAACCCACTCTGACAAGATCACCCCATTGCTGTTTCCACCAGTCCTTGCCCTCTTCCGTCTGCACCTCCCCAACATTCCAGCCACCGGTCACTCATTTTAAAGCTGCCTTGGTGGGAAAGATAGGAAGATTTGGACGCAGCAAGATCAAGAAGGGGGTGCATGAAGAAGGCAGCCGTGGCCTCCCTCAGCACCAACCAGGAAAAAGATAACATGAGCCATACCTGGTATCTTAAGTTAGGGGAAGGGGACTTAAAAAAAAAAAAAGGTAACAAATCGAATTCATTTTAATAGTACACTTTAACTCATATCAAAATAAATCTGTAACCGGTGGAAACACTGTTGATGCTGTTTAACGTTCTTTTTTTCCAAAGCCTTCAAAAATCAGTGCACGGTTTGTAATAATGAGTTTTCATTCAGACTTGCCACGTTTTGAGGGCCTAACAGCCCCTTCTGTGTGGGGTTGAGAGACAGGAGGATATGGGAAGAGCAAGAGTCTAGGATCAGGGGAGAAGAGGCTTGGGAAGAAAGGCGCAGTCGCTGGTATAAAACCCTTGAGGCAGGACTTCCCTGGCAGTCCAGCGGTTAAGACTCCACGGTCCCACTGTAGGGGCACAGGTTTGATCCCTGGTCAGGGAACTAAGATCCTGTCTGCTACAGGGTACAGCTAAAAAAAAAAAATTCATATAAAAATAAAACCCTTNGAAAGGCGCAGTCACTGGTATAAAACCCTTGAGGCAGGACTTCCCTGGCAGTCCAGCGGTTAAGACTCCACGGTCCCACTGTAGGGGCACAGGTTTGATCCCTGGTCAGGGAACTAAGATCCTGTCTGCTACAGGGTACAGCTAAAAAAAAAAAATTCATATAAAAATAAAACCCTTGAGATGGACGTCAGGACTTGTGAGCACTGGCAGTAGTACTTGGACTCGGTCTTTGGGATTTAATCATCCCGAAGATTTTGCCTCGAACCTCTCTTCTCTCCCTATACTCTCCTCTCGGCATCTCACAGAAACCTCCAGGTCAGTGATTATCTTAAAACAGATGCCACTTGAGCAAGGGAGCTGAGGAAACATGTAGGGTCCCTGAGAAGATTCCAGTGTAAAATTTCAGTGCACAAACTGCATGCTGGGGAATCGTGGGGGACAGGTGGGGGCCACAGTAAAGAGACATGAATATGAGAAAGTCTGGTCTACACTGCAGGTGCACAGTGAGAGGCTCCTGGCTGTGGATCAGAGAGAGTGTGCACACAGGATTCCTCTGCCTCGAACTCTGGAACCAATGGCAGGAACTCTCTCCCACCAAACACTGAAGTCTGAGGGAGGGGCTACCTCACCTCTGCTCCCTCCCTCTCAGTCACTGCTTTGGTGGCCAAGAAAGCCTTCACTGGACTCTCTGCTTCCTCTGACCATTCAAGGTTAAGATGCCAAAAGCTCATGTACCTTCATGAGCAGCTTTCAGTGGCAAAGCCCACCAAGGCTCCTGCAAATGTCACTGCCATTGATGAGAAAATGAATTTCCAGGTCAGTGAGAACTTGTCTTCAAACTCCCCTCGACCACCCACTTAAAAGCCATATGGTCTCAAAAATTATATAACAGGATGGGGAAAGGATCCTTAAAACAGAATACAGGACTTCCCTGGTGGTCCAGTGGTTAAGAATCCACCTGCCAATGCACGGGACATGGGTTCGATCCCCAGTCCAGGAAGATTCCACATACCTTGAGGCAACTAAGGCCGTGTGCCACAAATACGGACGCCCACGCACCCCGGAGCCTGTGCTCTGCAACTAGAGAAGCTACTGCAAGAAGCCCTTGTACCACAACTGGAGAGTAGCCTCAGCTCGTCTGCAGCTAGAGAAAGCCTCCTTGCAGCAATGAAGACTAGTGCAGCCAAAAATAAACAGATAGAAATTTTAAAATAGTCTAAAAAATAGAATGCAAACAGAAGCTAAGGAACTGAATTGTATTTCAAATGAATATATGACCACATGGAGGGCAGAGGGGGTTCCCTAAGTCATTTATAAATGTAGTACTTTGAGCATGTGTCCTCAAACCCAAGACAGAAAGCGCTGTAAGTAAATGTTGAACTCTCCTTAGTAATGCTTTCGTCTTCTAGGATTGAGCAGATAAATATATATCTGGCTTGATGAAGGTGAAAGAGGAGAATGGAAAGGCTGGCTTAAAACTCGACATTCAAAAAATGAAGATCATGGTATCTGGTACCATCTCATCACTTCATGGCAAATAGGCAAGGAAACAATGGAAANCTCCTTAGTAATGCTTTCGTCTTCTAGGATTGAGCAGATAAATATATATCTGGCTTGATGAAGGTGAAAGAGGAGAATGGAAAGGCTGGCTTAAAACTCGACATTCAAAAAATGAAGATCATGGTATCTGGTACCATCTCATCACTTCATGGCAAATAGGCAAGGAAACAATGGAAACGGTGACAGACTCTTTTCTTGGGCTCCAAAATCACTGTGGGTGGTTACTGCAGCCATGAAATTAAAAAATGCTTGCTCCTTGGAAGAAAAGCTATGACAAACCTGAACAGCATATTAAAAAGCAGAGACACTGCTTTGCTGATAAAGGTCCATATAATCAAAGCTATGGTTTTTCCAGTAGTCATGCATGGATGTGAGAGCCAGACCATAAAGAAAGCTGAGTGCTGAAGAATGGATGCTTTTGAACTGTGGTGGTGGTGAAGACTCTTGAGAGTCCCTTGGACTGCGAGGAGATCAAACCAGTCAATCCTAAAGGAAATCAATCCTGAGTATTCATTGGAGGGTGAAGCTCCAATACTTTGGCCACCTGATGTGAAGAGCCCACTCACTGGAAAAGACCCTGATGCTGGGAAAGATTGAAGGCAGGAGAAGAAGGGGACGACAGAAGACAAGATGGTTGGATGGCACTGCCGACTCAATGGACATGAGTTTGAGCAAGCTTCGTGGGGTGGTGAAGGACNAAAAAAAAAAAAAATGGTACAAATGAACTTATTTACAAAATGGAAATAGAGCCATAGATGTAGAAAAAAAGCTTATAGTTACCAGGGGGAGAAAGAGGGATGGGGTAAATTGGGAGACTGGGATTGACATGTACAAACTACTATATATAAAATAGGTAATTAATAAGGACCTACTGTATAATATAGGGAACTACACTGGATACTCTGCAATGGTTTATATGGAAAAAGAATCTAAAAAAGAGTGGAATTCATTTTGCTGTATAGCAGGAAGTAACACAATATTGTAAGTTAAATATACTCCAATGTGGAAAAGAAAGGAAGAAATGGCTAATTCTAAGACCAAACTAGGGAGAGTACAAGCTGAGCTTATTATTAAGCTAGAGCATCTTATTAAGCTAGAAAATAAAGAAGAGCTTAAAAAAAAAAAAAGAAAAGAAAAAGGTGGTCACACATCAAAAGGACACAGGAACCAGACTGAAGGCACACCTCGTGCTCTTTACAGCGAGCATTAAAATAAATACTGATAGCAAATTTAACCCTTGCATAAAATACTAATCCATTCATCTCAATTGATATAAATAAACATCAATAGATCAGTGGAAGGAAAGAGGAATATTTTCCCTTCCAGGGGAAAGCCAACTAATAAATACTGAAAGAATGATAGAAAAATCACCATTTTGTAACTGTCATACACAGTCACTGATTTGGGTGAGTCATCAATGGATGCTAAAATAAGTGAGCACTTGGTGAGGAACACTTATTTAGGTGGTCTCTTGTGTACCTCCCCACAAGTCACTGGCTAGTTACCAAAGCAACCAGAGTAATTCTACAGCAGAGGAGCTCAGTGGATGGCACCGCAACCAAGCGATCAGGTCAGCACCCTCAAAAGGTGACAGACAGACGCCCTGTGTTTGTGCCGGCAGGATGCACCGACACGGAGACGTCACCTCTGCAGCATCCCCGCTGAAGTGTACAACCTGCTCCTCAACCTGCATCGACCAACTCGAAGTGAGGAACATTCTACGCAATGACTGGCTCGCACACTTCAGAGACGGTCAAAATAAGGAGAGACCAAGAAAGGCTGAGAAACAGTTAAAGCTTAAAGGAGATTAAAGAGACATCACACCTAAACGTAGTGCCTGATCCTGCGTTGAATCCTGGACAGGACAAAGAGGAGGAAGCAAGGAACAGGGTGGGAAAGGAGGGAGATAGGAGAAAGGGGGAGAGGAGGAAGAGATGGAAAGAAGGAGGGGCGGGGAGGAGAGAAACAGACGGCTATAAGGATTCGGGGACAACTGAACAACTTTGAATATGAACACAGATTAAATCAGTGCTGCATTGATGTTCAATTTCTGATTTGATTTACTGTAGTTTTGAAAGAGAAGGCTCTTGTTCTCAGGAACTTCTGGGGACAGGAAGACTCCGCCTGCAATGCAGGAGACCCCAGTTCAAGTCCTGGGTCGAGAAGATCCACTGGAGAAGGGATAGGCTACCCACTCCAGTATTCTTAGGCTTCCTTTGTTGCTCAGCTGGTAAAGAAAGAATCTGCCTGCAATGCGGGAGACCTGGGTTTGATACCTGGGTTGGGAAGATCCCCTGGAGAATGGAAAGGCTACCCACTCCAGTATTCTGGCCTGGAGAATTCCATGGAATGTATAGTCCATGGGGTTGCAAAGAGTTGGACACGACTGAGCGACTTTCACTTCACTTCACTTCATTCAGGGATAGGAAAAGGCTTAGGAATAAAGGGAATGTCACTTCTACAACCTCCTCTTAAAGATGCAGACACGGAGAGAAGGATAAAGCAAAGGGGAGAAAATGCACGCAGTGGAGTCGTGGTCATGGGGTGTATAGAATCCACACTTACAACCTTTCTGTAAGTTTGAAATTATATCAAAATGAAAAGTTACCCCCAAAGGACCCTCATTCTTTCTAAAATTGATACTAAAAGCCCTAAAACAAATAGAAGCAAACAGGATCTTATCAGGCTAAGAACCACCCCACCCCCTGCAGTGGGCCTGATGCTAATCACCATCCCTGAGGGCCCCTCACCCACCAGCCTCATGCCCTCCTGAGCCACACAGCAACACAAGGGCACCAAGGTTGCGCTCTTGCTTTATCCTTATGTTCCAAAAAAAAAAAAAATGTCTAAAGGCAGGACTCCTGTGTAAGACAAACTTTGGGTTCCAGACACCAGAATATGGATCACACCCAATTCACCCCGGTTTCACTCTAGCCTGCCCAGGGTTCAGGCCTGAGCTCTGCACAAAAGAGGTGATAAGTGTCCCCAGCATCTAATAGAGATCTTGGTGCATAGCCATCACTCACCATTGTTTACAAAAGGAAGGAAGAAGGAAATGCAGGAGGGGAGATGAGGGACCAGGAAAGGAAGAAGGAGGTGGGGAGAGGGCAGGGGAATGTCCCTGTGGGGAGAAAAGAGACTTGACAATCCCTAGCGGATCCTGGCTCGAAGCAGATGGCTCATCGAAATTGGGTAATTTTAAGAGAGTTGAAAAGAGGAATCCTTTACAGAGTTGTGGGCAGGGTTCGGGAATCTAAAAGACAGAGAGGTCCCCCAGGCCAAGTGACATCTGGAAGCCCACCCCCACCCAGAAGAGAGAAGGGCAGAGCAGAGGAGGGGGAAGGGCCAGAGTAGACACAGGCGCTTTAAGGCGGGATGGACAAACACTCCCTTTCCAACCCCAGCTCCCCGAGTGAGGACAGACAGGCCCTGGAAGGCAGCCTGCTGGGAAGCGAGCAAGGTGCAGGGTGGATGTGAGCTCGGTGGCCTCAGCCTGCAACGGCCTGGAGCCAGGCTGCGGTTCCCATCCAGAGACTGGGGCTGAGTCTCACCAGTGAAAGCACCAGATACTAGCCACTACACCAGTGATGAGGGGTAAGAGCCCTGCCCCTTCAGCTTTGCAGAAAAGAATTTCCACCAAGACGGAAAGCAGTGAAGCAAGTCAAGTATTTATGAAAGTCCCTCAGTCATGTCCAACTCTTTGTGACCCCATGGACTGGGGCTTGCCAGGGTCCTCTATCTATGGAATTCTCCAGGCCAGAATACTGGAGTGGGTAGCCGTTCCCTTCTCCAGGGGATCTTCCCAACCCAGGGATTGAACCCTGGTTTCCTGCATTACAGGCAGATTCTTAACCAGCTGAGCTACCAGGGAAGCCCCAAGTATTTGTAAAGAGGATAAAAAGTATTGTACATGTAGTCAGACTCGGAGGGAGAGTCCCTGAGTCGTGCCTTGTAGTGGCTTGAATTCCTTTTATGGGACATTTCTTCTGGTTTCCTTTTGCCAGTCATTTTGATTTGCCTGGTTCACAGTCCATATCTGGTTCTCAGGATCCTCCCATGGGTGTACACACATCTCAGTCATGGATTCTACCAAAAAGGTGTCTGGATAGAGCAACCCTTGACAAAACTGCCCTTTGGCCTCTAAGGCCTTTCTGCGCATATGTGGTCAGGGAGGTCTCCTGACTTTGAGAATGAGGAATATGTGGTCTGGGGAGGGCCCGGCCTTCTTTCTTAAATGTCCTGTAATTCTTGTCTTGGAGTTTTGGTCAGTAGTGAATGAACCTCCAATTGCTTTACCCTGGGAGGCGGGGAGGAGGGGAGGGCTGGGG
>SJYA01002444.1:5663022-5680941 GCA_006410615.1 Neotragus moschatus
CGGGCATCTGCCTCCTGCCTCCCATGCAGAGGTGCAAATATGGCTAGAACTCACACAGCTGCTGGTGTGGACGGATAATCTGCTGCCTTTGCCCCTGGCCCTGGAAGGCAGTCTCTGAGCCCTGGGATTTCCTGAGTCACAGAGAGTCCTTGTCATTGGAGGCTGCAAGAACCACACCAGAGTTTACGCTTATGAGTCGACTGCTGGTGGCACACCAGCTGTTTCAGGATGGGGGCTGGTCATACAGGGAAACCTTTGTGACCAGAGGGTTGGGGCTTTGGGCGAGGTGATGCCAGTTTGACCCACCAGGAGGGGAGAGGGCTGGAGACCTAGTAGCAATTTGACCGAATTCTTTGCAATGAATGTCAGAATTGCAATGCAAATCTATACCTAAATTATGAGCAGAAGGTGACAGGAATAATTTTAGCTGACATTTGAATGCTTCCAAGATACCAGGTGCTTTACTAACAATATAGCATTGAACCACACGAACAGTCTGCAAAGTAGACCTTCCTGAGCATTCTCATTTTACAGAGAAGGAGCCTGGGTCAGAGATATAGTGATCTGGGATTTGAACCAACGTGGCTCCAGAGCACACTCAAGAGAAATGGCCAATGATTTTGTGTCCTCCAGGTGGCACTAGTGGTAAAGAACCTGCTTGCCAATGCAGGAGACATAAGAGACGCGAGTTCGATCCCTGGGTAGGGAAGATCCCCTGGAGGAGGGCTTGGCAACCCACTCCAGTATTCTTGCCTGCAGGATCCTGTGCACAGAGCTGCCTTGCGGGCTACAGTTCATGGGGTTGCAGAGTGGGACATGACTGAAGTGACTTGGCAAGCATTCATGCAGTACACTGTGGCTGGAGCAGAGGACCAAGAGAAAGGGGAAGAACATTCCACGGCGGGAAAACAGCCCAAGCCTAGCACAACCAGAGCAGAATAAGCAGCCGTGGCTGAAGCATAGGGTTTGTGATTGGGCTGATGGAGTGGTGAGCCAGGGGCGGGGTGGTGGAGGTACACTGTTCACATCAATTTAAAAACAGGGGTATTAGGTTTGACATCAGAAGAGGAACTCCAAGAGAAGATGTATCAAGAAACCTGGCAGACTGTTCCCCAGGCCTTGTGGTTGGAATAACTTCTCAAATTTTTAATAGGATTCTCATTTTGAATAGTCTAGATGTGATTGTAAATATCATTCAAGAGGTAACAAGTTTCTCTCTAAATACCTATACTTAGGATCTGTCATGCTGTCCTTCAAAAAGATGTATATACTAGCAACAAGGCCCTACTGTATAGCACAAGGATATTCAATATCCTGAGATAAACCATGATGGAAAAGAATAATAAAAAGAAGGTGTATATATATATATATATATAAAAATATATATACATATGTATACACTGTACAGCAGAGAGGCTATATATACACATAACATAGCCTCTCTGCTATACAGCAGAAATTAACATTGTAAATCAACTATACTTCAATAAAAATTTTTTATAACAAATAATTAGTTAATATTTCTTTTATTCCCTCTCAATGTATTAATTTTTTTTTTAGCTTTTTATTTTGTAGTGGGATATAGCTGATTAACAATGTCATGATAGTTTCAGGTGAACCCACTCAGCCATACCTATACATGTATCCATTCTCCCCTAAACTCCCCTCCCATCCAGGCTGCCACATAGCATCCGATAAAAATTTGTTTTACAAAGATGTCTCCGCATCCTAGACCACGGAAACTGAGAAGGATATATTATTTGGAAAAAAGGACCTTTGCAGACACGCAGTTAAAGATCTCGAGATGAGCTCATCCCCTATTATCCAGGTGGAGCTTAAACTTAGTCACTGCACAGAGAAGACAGACACACAGACGGAAGAGGAGGAGGCAGCGTGACCACAGTGGGGGACACTGCAGTCACAGGGCCACCAGGAGCTGGGACAGAGGGCTGGAGTCTCCCTGAGGGCTTCTGGAGGGAGCACCATCCCACCAGCATGGGCTTCCTGCCACTGATACTTCTGACAGCAGGAACTGCTGCTTCGAGCTGCCTAATTTGTGGTCATTTGTTACAGCAGCTACAGGAAACTCATACAGCCCCTGGGATGCTAGGAGAAAGGGATTTTCCTGGCCCCAAGCGTTGTGTGGGCATTTGCCTTCAGGAAACCAGTGAATACGGTGCTAGGGATTTCTCATAACAGCATTAACTTTTCTGGTCCCCCTAGGCCCTTACACGTGCTCTTCCCCTCCCTCTGAAACACTCTAAGATCTCAGCTCAAATGTCACATGCGCTAACACCCTAAAGGTGGCTGATCTGACATCCACATCCAATACTTTTCTCCATCAGAGAGGCTAAAAAAGGATAAATACTAACATCCAACCTCCCTGGTAGCCCTAGTTTTCATGTGACCTAGATTTGCCCACCAGCTCATAAGACGTCTGTTGAGGGAGCTTGGTGATGATTCCTACTCTTCTGATAGGATAGCTAGTTGAGGCTGGTGACATTTTCCCCACTGTGAGCATAGATGTGATGCCTGGAGCTACAGTAGTTATTTTGTGACCTTGAGGAGGAAAACCCCAAGAGACTTACAAAGACTCTGGCTCTGAATCAGTGTCAGCAGCTACCTACTTTCAGGCTCCTTATTAAGTAAGCAATTAAACTCTCATTTCTTTAAGCCATGGTATGTCACATTTTCTTGATACAATTCCCAACTGATCTATTTCCTCACCAAAGGGGCCTTCATAACTACTCTAAACAACATTGCCCTCTCCAGACTGCTATTTCTACCACGTGACTCTGATTCATTTCCTTTGTTGCAGGAACTAAAGTTAACTTGTTACTTTACTCTCTCAGGCCTCCTCTACCCTACAGCTAGAATATAAGCTCCATGAGAACAAGGACATTCTCTTATTCACCACCTTATCCCCAAATGCCTAGAACAGTGCTTGGAAAAACGGATATTCATTCAGGGAATATTTGGTTAGTATTCAGCCCTAACGATATGGAAGTGTACAGCTGGAGAACTGCCTGCTGCCCAGAGCTGACCTGTGCACTGTGGGATATCTCACAGCATCCCTGGCCTCTGTCAGCTGGCTGCCAGCATCACACCCTCCCCTGCCCTAAAACTATGACAACCAAAAACTTCTCCAGACATCACCCAATGTCCCCTGGGTGCAAAATTGTCTGGTTAAGAACTGCTGATTTAATAAATGAGCAAGAGAATGAATGGCCTTCTCTAACTGCACACAAAAATGATGTCAGATGAAAGATGCTGGCAGATCATAGACTCTCAGGAGAGCGTGCCGCTTAGAAGAAACCCACGCACGTGTATGTGCTCAGTCGCTCAACTGCGACCCCATGGACTGTAGCCCGCCAGGCTCCTCTGTCCACAAAATTGTCCAGGCAAGAATACCGGAGTGGGTGCCATTTCCTACTCCAGGGGATCTTCCCAACCCAGGGACTGAACCCACATCTCTTACATCTTTTGCATTGGCAAGAGGATTCTTTACCACTGCACCACCCGGGTGTCAGAAGTAAATCATGTATCATCAAATGAATCAAAGGATATAATGGTCAGTGAGCCAGTACCTTTGCTTATTTGTCCTTGGACATAATTTGAGATGGGATGTGATATGATTTCAGGATGGAAAAGGGTCACATTTTTCTCTCTTCCACCTGTAATGGAAGCTTAGAATTCCACAGACTTGCCAAGGTTGTGCTGCTTAGAATGTGTCTCAAACTCTCCCAGCCGATGCTCCGAGAGTTCTAAGATAATTCCAGTTAAAACCTCAAATCCCTCACTAAAGCTGCACTGCTCTAATTCTAAGGAAATTTCCACAGATGGAGACGGAAATAAATACACGCTCCTGGCCAGGTCTGATTCTCACCATACGACTCATTAAATCAATTAAATCACTTGCTTGGCAGGATTATTTATGGAAATAAGAAATCATTTTCTATCAGCAAGTTGGAGGGTGGCTAAACACCATCTCCAAATTGGCGGGCTGAGTTGAGCTCATAGGCACATCATTTGGATAAACCCAACCTTACATTTCTGAAAGCATCTTTAAGGTTCCCAAGTACTTTCAAATCTATCCAGGATACTTCATCTCCTGTAACAGCCTTGTAGTGGCTCCTTTGGCAGGTGGGAGATAGAAGAATAAGGTGGTTCAAAGGCTTAGCTAAGTTGCCAATTGAACAAGAACCACAACTTGAGAGTTTTAACAGTACGTCCTATACTAATACTATACTAAGTCTCTTCAGTCGTGCCCGACTCTGTGCGACCCCAGAGATAGCAGCCCACCAGGCGCCCCCGTCCCTGGGATTCTCCAGGCAAGAACAATGGAGTGGGTTGCCATTTCCTTCTCCAATGCATGAAAGTGAAAAGTGAAAGTGAAGTCGCTCAGTCATGTCTGACTCTTAGCGACCCCATGGACTGCAGCCTACCAGGCTCCTCCATCCATGGGATTTTCCAGGCAAGAGTCCTGGAGTGGGGTGCCATTGCCTTCTCCGAGTACGTCCTATGCCAGGGGCCAAATGCAGAGACAGGCAAAATAAACAGGCTAGTAGGTGCTGCTGCTGCTGCTGCTGCTGCAAAGTCACTTTAGTTGTGTCCAACTCTGTGCGACCCCATAGACGGCAGCCCCTCCCCCCCAGGTTTCCCCGTCCCTGGGTTGCTCTAGGCAAGAACACTGGAGTGGGTTGCCATTTCCTCCTCCAACGCATAAAAGTGAAAAGTGAAAGGGAAGTCACTCAGTTGTGTCCAACTCTTAACGACCCCATAGACTGCAGCCTACCAGGCTCCTCCGTCCATGGGATTTTCCAGGCAAGAGTACTGGAGTGGGGTGCCATTGCCTTCTCCTGGTAGGTGCTATGGAAATTTAAAGAATTGCTACTTCCCTGGGCAAGCTGATTGTGGTCACACCGAAACTGTAAGAACGTTGCCAGAGCTTTTGATTTTTTCAAGAAAATTGTCAGAAATCTAGAATGTTGCCTGTGACTTCAAAATGGAAAACACTATGTTTACAGGCCTTATCAGTGCACTTAGATCAAAGTTTTGTGGTCCTTGCCTTTTTCCTTCCCACACACCTTCATTCCTTTAGAGGAAGTTTTGAGTCATTTCCTTTTTCTCACTTAGGGATTTGTTCAGCTCCCAGATACACAAGTCCCCAAGGAATAAGCAGTTTTTCCCAGAAAGAACCACAAGAATCCTCAAAGAAACAGTTACCACTTGGAAATCGAAGAATTCCCAAGAATGCCCACTCCTGATCTTTAGAGAGAAATGTAATAAGGGCTAAATTATTAGAACAGCCACAGAACTGCTCTCTGTTTGGGAAAGTATAGGAATTGCTGCCAGCAGAGAAGATGGTACACAGTCCAGCAAAACCCATCTCATCCTAGGAGCGGGGTACCACCTAGATGTCACCCCATTGACCTGGAACAGGCATTCCTCTCTCTGTCTCAGGAACAGAGAGACCAAAATTCCATTTGGTGAAGCCCTGGATGAGTGATCCAACATCCCAAACCAAACTTCAAGTCAGAATGAAGGGGCAGAGTGGAAACTTGTCATCACCATCCTATGAACCGGTTCCCAGTGGCTCATCATTTCACTGGCTGGGAAAGCTGGTGGACCACTGAGGTTTGGAAGGAAAACACAGGTGGTCTTCTAAATAAAGCACATGAGTCGACCCAAATCTAACTTCCAGCCAGAAGGAAAGTGACTGTGTAAAAACTGGGCAGAGCTTTCTTCAGGGTGATGTTACCACACAAAGCATGGCTTCAACACAGGGGACAAAGCCAGGGCGGATGGAGGAGACACCTGTGCCCCCCTGGGCACTGGATCTGATCAGCCAAGAGTGAGACTGGTGTGTCCCCAAGGTCATCACACCCAACTCTAACATTTAATCAGCGTTATTTACTCCAGTAACTTGTTTCTAAATTAGGAGAATGTTCAGCATAACATTTACCACCCTAACCATTTTAAAGTGCACAACATTGGGGCATTCGTAATCTTGCACACATCACCACCATCTACTTCTGAAAGTTGTCCACTCCCCATTCCCTCGCCCCAGCCCCTGACATCCATTCATCTGCTTTCTGCCTCTATGCACTTGCCAATTCCAGAGATTTCATTTTTTTATTACTATATTGCTGATCTACAACATTGTGCTAATTTCTGCTGTACAGTCAATCGATTCAGTTATACACATATACACATTCTTATTTTATATTCTTTTCCGTTATGGTTTATCCCAAAAGACAATACAGTTCTCTGTGCTATACAGTAGAATCTTATTGTTTATCCATTTTATATATAATAGCTTGCATCTGCTAACCCCAAACTCCCACTCCACTCCTCGCCTCCCCCTGCTTCCCCTTGGCCACCACAAGTCTGCTTTCTATGTCTGCAAGTCTGTTTCTGTTTTGTAGATGGGCTCCTTTGTGCCATATTTTAGGTTCCATATATAAATGATATCACATGGTATTTGTCTATCTGACTTACTTCACTCCGTATGATCATCTCTAATTGTGTCCATTTTGCTGCAAACAGCAGTTTCTCTTTTTTATGGCTGAGTAGTATTCCGCTGTATATATGTTCCACCTCTTCCTTATCTGTTCCTCTGTCCGTGGGCATTTAGGCTGTTTCCATGTCTTGGCTATTGTGCAAAGTGCTGCTATGAATACAGAGGTGTATGTCTCTTTTTGAATTACAGCTTTCGTGTGAGTGTATGCCCAGGAGTGGGATNGTGTGGTCTCCCTTCCTGAGGGCAGCCCTCTCTCCTCTCTCATGATCCCAGCCCCACCCATTCCCCATCTTGCCCTAGGACAGCCAAGCATGAGGTTCTAGAAAGGGGTTGCTCAAGCGTCAAGCCATGACTGATCAGACTGTGGAGTCAATTAAGTAAGTAGGTCTTAACACCATTTTTTAAAATAGAATGGGATAGGCTGGGATGAAACTGAAGATAAATACTGACAAGTTAGGAACTGTTATCTTCTCCATTTTAAAGACAAGGAAACTGAGAGGAAGGCTCACTCCATCTAAGACATGACTTACGCAGGGAACTGTCCCCCATTACCTTCATATTTTTATTGTAACACTTCTCAAAAGATACATGTCTGACTGCCCTTCTCCCTGTGAGCCTCATGTGATACGCCTTTATATGCAATCATCATGTAGCAAGTTGACTGACTGAATGAATGAAATGTGAAGAAACGTGCAGAGGGTTATCTCTAAACTTGTCTTTCCACTTCTTGAAGCTCTGATCTTAAAACAATCAGCAAGGACAGAAGCTTGCATCCTGAAGGGACTTTTCATCCACACCTGAGAGGGAAGCTTAAAGATGAAATCACCCAAGAATAACACCTTTTTAAAATGCCCTTCCCAGAACTTTCTTTTTTAACTCTTTATTTTATATTGGAACATAGCTGATTAACAATGCTGTGCTAGGTACAGCAAAGGGACTCAGCCATACATACACATGTATCCATTCCTCTCTAAATCCCCCTGCCATCTAGGCTGCCACATAAAATTGAGGAGAGTTCCCTGTGCTATACATTAGGTCCTTGTTCTTTATCCATTTTAAATATAGCAGTGTGTACATGTCGACCCCAAACTCCCTTCCCCTCATAGTTCCCCCAGGTAACCAAAAAGAATTTTGTTTTTAAAGATAATTTAGACAATCAGGAAAAGTCTGAGTACACACACACAGACACACACACACACACACATCCAATTCTAGCATAATGACAACCTAGGAAAGAATCACCCCAGTGAAATTAGGTCAACCACAAACAATGATAGCTATTTATCTTATGTGTTTTCCTTTAAAAATAGTGAACTTCAACACCAATGAAACTCAAGGACTGTGTGAAGAATCTTACTCATAAGTCAACCACAAGAGAGGCTCAGGGACCAGATAATACATGTGCACTGGGTGAGGAGAGCAGGTGTTTTGAAGATCACTGGTCTACCTAGTATGCACTTGCAGAACTTTCTTTCTCACAGAACTCAAGTTTTATTCGAGATGGTCACACCTCAGGGAAATACTATTATTTCCCAGCTTCTGGTACAGTTTGGAGTGGGTACTTGGCCAATGAGATATAAGCAGAAGTCACTGAATGGTGTCCCCAAGAACATGCATTAAAGGGGAATGCTTCCACTATCACTTGCTTTTTCTCACCCCACATCCATTTCCCCTTCTTCCTGCCTGGAATGCAGATATACTGGCTGGAGCTCCAGCTGCCATCCTGAGAGCATCAAGATGAGGGTCACCGTCATCAGGATGACCGAGCAGCAACCTAGGACCCTGAGTCCCCAGTGATTCTGTGAAATCAACCCCATTGGAAGCTCCAGACTTCCTACAACTAAAATTTTTAGGCCACAGGAATGCAAAGCCTTNGCCATCCTGAGAGCATCAAGATGAGGGTCACCGTCATCAGGATGACCGAGCAGCAACCTAGGACCCTGAGTCCCCAGTGATTCTGTGAAATCAACCCCATTGGAAGCTCCAGACTTCCTACAACTAAAATTTTTAGGCCACAGGAATGCAAAGCCTTATCTTGTTTGAGGCACTGAATTTTCTTTCACATGCAGCTGAGTGTAATCCTGAATGATGGATCTAGGACACCCATACACCAGAGGGCCATTCCGTGCCACACAGACTATAATCCTCGAGCAAGATTCTCCTCCAGAAGAGCAACCCGGACAGTCCTGCCCACTCACCAGATGAGGAAGCCAGAATTCCTGACTCAGCTCACTCCCATCACTCAGCCAGTTGCCATATGCACCAAGTTGGCCTCCTATTAACTCTTCAATCCATTCACTTCCCTCCATCCCACGACCCTCATCTGTACCACCAATGTCTCTCTCCTGGATCACAAAAACTGCCTGCTCACTGGTCTTTCTTCTAGCCAAAAAGTGAAAGTAAAAGTTGCTCAGTCGGGTCCGACTCTTTGCAACTCCGTGGACTGGAGGCCACCAGGCTCTTCTCTCTATGGGATTCTCCAGGCAAGAATACTGGAGTGGGTTGCTGTTCCCTTCTCCAGGGGATCCTCCCAACCCAGGGATGGAACCCAAGTGTCCTGCATTGCAGGCGGATTCTTTACCGTCTGAGCCACCAGGGAAGCTTCGTCTAGCCAAGGCTTCCTTTAGCTCATATTCTACCAAGGAGGCAGAACCATCTTTGGAAAATGGACATCTGATTGTGCCATTCTTTCACTTAAAGGACTTCAGGAGCTGCCCGTTACCTTAAGGATAAAGTCCACGGTCCTGACTGCGGCTGCAATCCAGTCCTGCCTCATTTCCAGGGCTTTCCTCATCACATGGGTTTTTCAGCCTCCTCTTGTCTGGTCCCTCTGCCTGGGACCCTCATCCCCTCTTCTCCCTGATAGAGAACCCTCCTCACCCCTCACGTCTCTGCACCAACGTCATTGCCTCACTGTGACCTTGGTGATTCTCTGGATAGTCCCCACAGCCACAGCCCTCACTGCCACTGTCACTGGTTGTCCCATAGGAGATAATGAGGGGTGACAAAGAGGGTGGGGTGAGATGATGGCCGAGGACAGCCCTGGAGAGAAGTTACAAGAAAAGGAAGAAAGCACATTGAATGCGGGCACACACCGTGTCATTTCTTGTTCTTGGTACTGTTCCCAGAATGTAGAAGATGTTTGACCAACACTGACCAAAGGAATCAGCAAGTAGAACTTGGTGATGGAGTCGGGAAATTCTGTCCAGGCCAGAGTGAGGGTTGAACCAGGTCTCACAACAAATCCAACCAGAGGTACTCCCATCACGATGCAAAAGCCTCGATCCCAATGGAGCCCTTCTTTTCCATGAAGCCTGGGGCTCCCCTTCAGCACAGAAATGGGGAGGAGCCCTGCCTTCCGTTCATTGTTTGAAGAATCTTTTTTAAAGGGTCTAACTTCCTATCCCCTCATTAAGCCTCCCCTGATCCCTCCAGGACTGTGGGTCTCCCTACTTCTTGCCTCAGAGAGTATTTCTTTGCTGACTCTCCCTGTTTTGCAGGATCCCCACCATGTGAGCTCGGAGGACCCCATGGCCTCAGCCTCCCATGAACATACAAGCAATAGACAGACCTTCACTTTATCTCCAAGTGAATAAAACGTTGTCTCTGAGTGATGCAGAAAACTGAAAGGCAGTGCTTGCCATGCAACCTTGTGAAATGTACCACATTCAAAACAAACCACTTGAAAACTCCCACCCACAGCTGACTGAACCAGGAAGAAATCAACTCATTTTCTGTTTCATGAGCTTTAACTATAACATCGAATCTGTCATACACCGTAAGCACATATGCTGAGAAGTCACGATGTAGTATCAGGGATGGGGGCCATTGTAAAACCACAAGGAGAAAAGCAGAGATAAGAAGGACTATTCCCTGTAAATGTGTGCAGCTGCTATGGAGAACAGTATGGAGGTTCCTCAAAAAACTGAAAACAGAGTTACTGTATGTTCCAGCAATCCCACTCCTGGGCATACATCTGGGCAAAACTATAATTCAGACGCACGTACCTTTGTGTCCATAGCAGCACTATTCATGGTAGCCAAGAGATGAAAACAACCCAAATGTCCATCCGCAGATGAATGGATAGAGAAGATGTCATATATACAATGGTATATCACTCAGCCATAAATAATGAAATAACGGCATTTGTAGCAATGTGATTGTAACCAGAGATTATCATACTAAGTGAAGTAAGTCAGATAGAGAAAGACAGATATCATATGATATCACTTATATGTGGAATCTAAAATATGACATGAATGAACTTATCCATTAAATGGAGACAGACTCACAGACGTGGAGGACAGACTTGTGGTTGCCAAGGGGGAGGTGGATGGGGGGAGGGATGGACTGGGAGTTTGAGATTAGCAGATGCAAACTAGTATACATAAAATGGGAAAACAACAAGGTTCTACAGTATAGCACAGGCACTATACTCAATATCCTGGGATAAACTAGAAAAGAACATAAAGAATATATATGTATAACTGGAGGCTTCCCAGGTGGCACTAGTGGTTAAAAAAAAAAAAAAAACTGCCTGCCAGTGCAGGAGACACAGGTTCAATCCCTGGGTTGGGAAGATCCCCTGGAGGAGAGCAGGCAACCCACTCCAGTGTTCTTGCCTGGAGAATCCCATGGACAGAGGAGCCTGGCAGGCTGCAGTCCATAGGGTCACACAGAGTCAGACATGACTAAAGCAACTCAGCACACACATGTATGACTGAATCACTTTGCTGTATAGCAGAAACTAACACACCATTGTAAACCAACTATACTTCAATAAAATAAATTTAAAAAGTAAAAGAAAGATTGTTCCCTCCCCACCATGAGTCAGAAAAGAAACCCTGAATTCCGACTTTCCAGTTACTATTCCCTCTCTTCATGTTTGATTGCGGTGTGAGAGCGTGGAAGCAATGGGCAAACTTCCTCTGGTCAAGCTACTTAGAGACGAGCAAGACGATCTGGGTTCACAGGTGTTTCACATCCTAAGGGCAGTTGGTTCTTCTTTTGTGGCCCCCTGGTAAACAGGCACATCCTGACTAGAAAAACTGGACTCATGTGTCACTTACCCAGCAAGCTCTGAGTGCCCCACCCCACGCCCAAGACTCCCTGTGCTGGGGTGTGATGAGCGGACAAAACAGCCCCATCCTCCTGCAGCCTGCGTTATAACTGGGGAAGCAGAAAAGCCAGTAAAGCAATAAATGTGACTGTAGAGAAGCTGATGCTAAAGAGAATCATGTTGCCTCTCCTGAAGATGACATCGAAAGTGCAGATTCCAGTAGTAGCCCGCTAGTAGACCTGGCTGAACTTCTGGTAAGAGTCCCCGCCTGTATCTAAATAAGGAAAGCAGCATCAGAGATCCTCCAAGGTCCGGGGAAAGTGCATTCTAGGCTTCCCAGGAGAAGGATCTCACAAAGCATCAGCCAACTGCATGGGAACTGGCCGCATCTGGGGCCCCAGTGCAGAGGAGCAAAGAAACAATGCCCATAAGACTCTTTCTAGACTCCCATCTTTGTGCTTCTGTCACTTTTTAAAATGTCTTCAACCAGGAGAGTTTTCTGAACGAAGAGTTACCGAAGGAGCTTATAATGGTTCTATAGTGTTCTGGAGAAGACTCTTGAGAGTCCCTTGGAAAGCAAGGAGATCGAACCAGTCAATTCTAAAGGAAATCCACCCTGAATATTCATTTGAAGGACTAATGCTGAAACTCCAGTACTTTGGCCACCTGATGGGAAGAGCTGACTCATTGGAAAAGACCCTGATCTAGGAAAGACTGAGGGCAAGAGGAGAAGGGGACAACAGAGGATTAGATGGTTGCATGGCATCACTGACTCAGTGGATGTGGGTTTAGCTTAGTGAAGGATCAGGAAGCCTGCTGTGCTGCAGTTCACGGGGTCGCAAAGCGTTGAACACGACTTATCTACTGAACAACAACAGGTAGGTTTGTAGTTAGAGTTTCAATTAAAAAAAATCGATAGCCCTTTCACACACCAGTTCTTTTCCAAGGCTTTCTCTGGCCCGAGCTCCCCTCTCTCTGTGCTCTGACCCTCAGATGACACATTACCCATCCCATTCTTCTGTCGGTGGCAAATACCCGTTCATACCTGAGCTTCTCCAAAGAGCAGAGCCCTGCACTGCTCCACTTGGGAGGCATTTGCTTTTGGTTTTAAACAGTAACCGTACTCAGTCACTCAGTTGTGTCTGACTCTTTGTGATCCCATGGACTGTAGCCCACCAGGCTCCTCTGTCCACAGAATTTTCCAGGCAAGTACACTGGAGTGGGTTGCCACTTCCTAGTTCAGGGGATCTTCCCAACCCAAGGATCAAACTAGCATCTCTTGCATCTCCTGCATCGGCAGACAAATTCTTTACCACTAGCACCACCTTTGGTTTTAAAGGAGAATACATTTCCTGTTTCTGAGTTTGAGGTGTGAAGGACATTTCCCTGTTGGTCTTTACACCTCATGTGATAACAAAACCCTCCTTCCATCCCTCAACTCTGTCCCCCATGCAACTGACAGCTCCCTCCTGAGTTGCTGCTCAAAAGCTTCTGGTAACATCCACAGCTCTGGTTAATTTAGCTAGAGCTAAATTAGCTGGAGGATCCAGGGTTGGAGGGGGGAGTGTACATGGATAAAGAAGGCCAGGTGTGGCCAGCAAGGGGGTGTGGAGACTTGCAGAGCCAACCAGGGCTCAGAAGCAGACTTCTGCTCTATCACCTTGGCTTCACAAAACAATGTGAGTTTCACTTCAAATATGTCAGACCGTGGAAGCACAACACCATCTTCAGGACCCAGAAGTCTAACATTTAGCGAAGCTGGTGCCGCTTCACTCCCCATCATGCTGCTCATTCAAAGAGAAGGTCATCGGGAAGTCCCAAGGCTCCATCTCCCTCAAATCTAGCACCTAAAGCCAAGTTCTGTACTATGGTGGGGACTCCCAGTGGTCGTTAGATCCATTCTCCCCTTCATACGCATGAATAGGGTGCTGCAGCCGGACAGATGGCTGCCCAGGGAATGACTTAACCTTTCCCAGCTGGGAAGCCAGGCGTGGCCAAGTCACTAAGTCTTACCCATGAGATGTAAAAGAGGCTATGTGACGACCCTGGGTGGTTCCCCGAGGAAGGTGTATACCCTCTCCTTCACCTCAACTCCGTTTCTGCCATCCAGGATGAGTTTGCAGTGATAAAACATTTGGATCAGACAGTGGAGGCCAGAGCAGAGCTACAGGACAGCAGGAACCTGGGTTTTCAACCCTGTGGAGTCCCTGACCTGGACTACTGCTCAACCAAGAGCAAGTACCTCTAACCCATTTCTTTTGGATCGCATGACAGCAGCAGAACCTCTCTCCACACTTATCCGATGCATTCTTTCACTTGCCCACGTGACCAGTGAGTCTTTCATCCACCCCATTCATCACCCGAAACGTGCTGGCCTTCTGCCCTCTCCGTGGCCCTTCACCGAAGAACCCTGCTCCCCTCTAGAAGGGAGATTCATGAAGTCAACATCACTGAATGTTGTTCAGAAGCCACAAAGTCCACTGTTGGCTCTTTTATATATTTTTTATCTCAAAAATTCCAGCTGAACTGAAGTGGACAAACCTAGAGCCGGTTACACAGAGTGAAGTAAGAAAGAGAAAAACAAATATCGCATATTAACGCGTATATACAGAATTTAGAAAAATGGTAATGATGAACCTATCTGCAGGGCAGGAAGAGAGATGCAGACGTAGGGAATGGACTTGTGGATGCAGTTGGGGAAGGAGAGGGTAGGACAAATTGAGAGAGTAAGACCAACATACATACACCACCAGTGTAAAATGGGGAGCAAGTGGGAAGCTGCGTTTAGCACAGGGAGCTCAGCCTGGTGCTCTGTGACGACCTAGAGGGCTGGGAGGGAGGCTCAGGAGGGAGGAGATGCGTGCGTGCTTATGGTTGATTCCTCCCAAGTGGCACAGTGACAAAGAATCTGCCTGCCAATGCAGGAGGTGCAGGAGATGCGGGTTTGACTCCCTGGGTTGGGAAGCTCCCTTGAAGTAGGAAACGGCAACCCACTCCAGTATTCTTGCCTGAAAAATTCCACGGACAGAATAGCCCGGCAGGCTACAGTCCATGGGGTCACAGAGTCGAATACAACTGGTGGANGTGACAAAGAATCTGCCTGCCAATGCAGGAGGTGCAGGAGATGCGGGTTTGACTCCCTGGGTTGGGAAGCTCCCTTGAAGTAGGAAATGGCAACCCACTCCAGTATTCTTGCCTGAAAAATTCCACGGACAGAATAGCCCGGCAGGCTACAGTCCATGGGGTCACAGAGTCGAATACAACTGGTGGATCAAGCGTGCATGCCTGGCTGGTTCGCCTTATTGTACAGGCAAAAACCCACGCAACACTGTAAAGCAATTATCTTCCAATTAAAAAAAACAACGCTGTATACCTAGGGGGCCATATTCCAAGGTTTGAATGATGGGAACCACTTTTTAACATTTTTAATTAACTCACTGCGGACCAAACAAAAACATGTGGGGTGGCACTCAGCCTGCAAGGAAATGCCCATCTGCAGCCTCTGAGGGCCATTAGGGGCCCCCAACCACCCACCTGGTCTAAGGGATGGCACTCAGCTTGCAAGGAAATGCCCATCTGCAGCCTCTGAGGGCCATTAGGGGCCCCCAACCACCCACCTGGTCCAAGGGAAAACCCTGAACTGTCACCGGCCAGACAACAATCTTGACAATCTTGTACTTTGTGCGGTGTTTTCTCACACCACGTGGGCTATATCCACAGAGACTCACAAAACCCAGTCCCTTAACATTAGCCTTCTTTTCCCCTCCATCAGTTCCTTCGGATGTCACCTGAGCTAAGGGGAATTCTGAAACACCAGCCTGCATCTTCAAAGGACCCCTTGGGTAGTCATGATGGTGGGTTGAATGGTGTCCCTCCAAATGCACGTCCACTCGGAACCTCAGAATGTGACCTTATTTGGAAATAGAGCCTTTGCAGACAGAATTGAATGCAGCAGAACCCTATAGTGCCCCTACCCCCGCATGTCTTCTGTCTGTGGAAAATGTTAGTCAAAGAATAAGTTTAATCAGAGAAATGAGAAATGCAGAAACAAAGGACAACAAAGAAGACCAAATAATAATAATGTAGTCATTAAGCAAGTCAAGGACCTTTAGTTCTTTCTCAAGGGCTGTAGATAACATTCTGAGCCACATCCTGTGAGCTGTCTTATAGATACCAAAACCCCAGGTGGAGAAGCTAACTACGTGATGACCTGACTGTACCCAGGACATGAGCTGCCACAACTCTGAGAACTGGCCTCAGAGAAATGGGAACAAACGAGCCCGGAAACTGAAGATTAACTGTCCCTAAAACAATCAAGATGATGCTGGTCAGACCACCGATAATCAATTTGAAGATTACTCTCAGAGCTGACTGTGCTGTTCCTACATCTATCCCCCTCCTTCTGTCTATAAAGGTTCTTGCCCCACCGGTTGCTAGTGGGAAGTGGGGGAAGTCAGCCCTTGGACAGGGGTCCACCCTCCCCACCAGTTGCCAGCATCTAAAATAAAGCAAACTTCCCTTTCCACAGACCTAGCCTGTTTGTTAGCTTTTGAGTGGTGAGCCAGACCCACACACACCTTTGAGTAACAGAATGAATGTACAAATTGAGATGGGATCATAGTGGATTAGAGTGGCCCCAAATCCAGTGAGTCTGTCCGTGCAGAAGACAGAAAAGGGCAGATGGAGGCACAGAGCAGAGAGCATGGAGATGATGGCAGGGATTAGAGTGATGCCGCACAAGGTAAGGAACACCTGCAGACAAAACAGACTGAGGCAGGGGGGAAGGAGCCAAGCTTCAGCGGGAGCACGGTCCTGCAGCAGCACCCTGATGCACAGCTGCACAATTCCTGTTTTTCTCCACGATGTTTAAGCCAAACAGTACTATGTCTTTTAAAATGGATCCTTGAACTTAAAGGGAAGAACAGGTTTACAACTGACTAGAGAACCTTAAGGGCTTCCCAGGTAGCACTAGCGTAAAGAACCCACCTGCCAATGCAAGAGACATAAGAGATGTGGGTTCAATTCCTGGGTCAGGAAGATCCCCTGGAGGAAGGCACAGCAACCCACACCGGTATTCGCGCCTGGAGAATCCCATGGACAGAGGAGCCTGCCAGGCTACAGTCCATAGAGTTGCAAAGAGTCAGACATGACTGAAGTGAGTTAGCACACACGCAGGCATGCATATGACCTTACAATCAAAGAAGTGGGATGAAACTGTTGCAGCCTACTCCTCCCCCGCCACAGTTCTGGACGAGGGACAGAAAGCTTGGCACACACCCCTCAACCCTGCTGGGTGTCCATTCGACCCTCATACATGCACTTGAGGGGGGTCAGGAGGTATAGAAAAGAGCGTTGCTGCAAAAGGCCCCCCACCCCCGCACCAAATAACAGCACAGAAGAGGTTGCCCCTCCAGCTGATTTCAGTCAATAATCCAGTGCAAGAAATTTCCAGAGCTCCTGTTAACCAAGCTACTCTTCTTAACAAAAGAACGGGATTGACTATTTTCATAAGAGTAGGGAGAAAAATGGAACTTAGAACTGAACCCTTGGAAATGATTTTGACTTTGCCAAAGTCAATAATGATACAGTCACTTAGTTATCCAGGACCTGGAGGAAGGACTTCCTTGGTGGTCCAGTGGTTGAGACTCTGCCTTGCAATGCAGGGTACATGGATTCAATCCCTGGTCTGGGAGATAAGATCCCACATGCCACAGAGTAACTAAGTCCTCGCAGGACAGCTACTGAGCCCACTCACTCTGGAGCCCTCATGCACAGCTAGAGACTCAGTACGCTGCAGTGAAAGATCCCACGTACCTAAGACCTGATGCAGCAAATAAATACATTTTTTTTTAAGAGAGAGAGTTGGAGGAGAAAATAGGTGGACATGGTGTGTATATGACAGAGAGACAGAGAGAAAGAAGGAGGGAGGGAAGGAGGGAACATGTGTATTTGCCCTTCCTTTCCCTGGTGGCTCAGATGGGAAAGAATCTGCCCGTGATGCAGGAGACCTGGGTTCAGTCCCTGGGTTGGGAAGATCCCCTGGAGAAGGGAATGGCAACCCACTCCAGTATTCTTGCCTGGGAAATTCCATGGACAGAGGAGCCTTGTGGGCTACAGTACATGGGGTCACAAAGAGTCGGACATGATTGAGCGACTAACACTTTTACACTTTCCCTATGGGAATTTAAAGAGTTTCTTTTCAGCTATTAATCTCTTCTAATAAGAACCACTGCACATTGGTTAAGAGATGAGGCTCTAGAATCAGATTATACAGAATAGAATCTTGCCCAACCCCACCCACCCTGTTTGAAACTGTGGCTTTGAACAAGTTACTTAA
>SJYA01002444.1:5681040-5708891 GCA_006410615.1 Neotragus moschatus
ACAAACTGTGACTTTGAACAAGTTACTTAAATTCTTGAGCCTCATCCAATAAAGCCCATCCTTAAAAGTGGAATTCATAATATATGGCTGTGAAAATTCAAGAACACTTAAAAACTCAGAGAGTTTCACAGAGGATGCTCTGTATGTTAACAGCATCACCATCACTTACTTCTCCTTCATTCCTGGGCCAAGACAACAAGACTATGATTTCCAGCAATTTGCTCATTTCGGTAAATGCTGTTACACTTTAGATGCCCCAAGAAGTTCATGATAATAGGATCTTCTCCATAATGCATGCAGATCACCGGGTCACCTCAGTGGGCGCAGGCTGGATTGTTGGTCTCAAATCCTAAAATAATTGCTGCAGGTGCCAGAATGTCGGACCTGGGACCACCGGGGGAGCCACTTAACCCAGGATTGGATGCTCACCATCTATTTCCTATTTCATCTGCCTTTTACAGTCACCACTTATCATCAAGCAGGTGCCCCTTGCTGCCCTGTATGTGTGAGGGTCATCTTCAGTTATTACACTGGCTGCCCAAGAAGCCTCAATTCGCTAATAAGAAAATGATGGGCTGCCATCAGTGTTTGAAAATTACCTTTAGAATTCAGGCTGAAAGGGTAAGTGATCATTTTTTAAAAGCGTGGACATGCCTTTTGCCATCCAGCATCCTCTCCTGAACCACGGCAACTTGAGGATGGTGGTCCCCTCCCAACTCAGCTCCAGCCTGAGGTCTGCCCACCTGGCTCTGGGCAGGGCACCGGGTCAGCTCCCTGGCAATGGGTAATCAGGATCTGAGAGGCATTAGCCCTCACGTGACCAGGCTGCCCCCTTCTGACCCCGATCAGCTTTTCACCCACAAGCTGCCGCCTGCAGCCTGCTCTGGGCTCATGTTGACTTTCCATATTTTGAATAAGATTCAACAAATACTCGGTGGAGTATTTTGGTGTGTGTATGTGTGTTTAAATGGAGATCCCTAGGGGAGAAGAAAGAAAAATAAAATAGCACCCCATAATAGAACAGCAGAGAAGAAATGCTGTAGGAAATGAAGAGACAGGTGAGGGTAGAAGGGAGGAAGCAACAGGAGGAACCTCAGGTCACTCAGCACAGGGCAGAGGCTGGGGGCCTAGCCACAAAGGAGGAGTCCCTTTAGGACACGCTAGGTCCATCACAGGCTGGTGAGGCAGGTGGCTCCTCTTCTGTTGTATTCTGGGGAACATCAATGAAGTCTCCCTTAAATATCCCCTTTCTGTGTCCAAATGCCTCGGCCGGAGCTCTCTCCTATGAAGTGGTGCTTGGAGGTCCAGGGATCTCAGGAGAGTGGGTGTGGGGCCAACACGCTGACACTCTCCTGGCACCAAGACCCAAGAGAAGGCCCTGACAGGGGCTGCAAGGAGGGCTGAGCCACCAGGAGCAGGGGTGAGGGGAAATCGCCTCTGCAGGGCCTCGGGCAGGGCCACACCCCTCCCCACATGGGCCTTCAGACAGGCTGAGCTCCAGCCTCTAGGCTGAAAAATAAACAAAGACACCCACAAATAGCAACTTTTAAACCTAGAAGTCATCCTCTATCACACAGCATTTTCCACATTTAAAAAAAAATTTTATTTGCCTCCACCGTGAGCATCCCTGGTGGCTCAGATGGTAAAGAATCTGCCTGCATTGCAGAAGCCACAGGAGACCCAGGTTCAGTCCCTGGGTTGGGAAGATCCCCTGGAGAAGGAGATGGCAACCCACTCCAGTATTCTTGCCTGGGAAATCCCATAAAGAGAGAAACCTGGTGGGCTACAGTCCACGGGGTCGCAAAGAGTTGGACACGACTGAGCAACTAACATACACATAACCATGAGGCGTGTGGGACCTTAGTTCCCCAACCAGGGATCAAACCCACACTCTCTGCAGTGGAAGCACAGAGTCTCAATCACTGGACCACAGGGAAGTCTGCTTCCCATGTTTTGACATGCTTTCTAAATAATTTCTGATGCGTCTGCCCGCCTGTCCCCAGTTTTCCCAAAGCGGGGAAGACCCGCCAGCAAGCAATATGCAGCCTCTGGGAAGTTCCAAGATTGCCAGACTCTCCAGTCCAATCACCCTGCTTCAAATCCCAGCTTTGCCACTTCCTGGCTGTGTGATCTCAGGCTAATTACTCCACTTCTCTGTAGCTTAGTTTCTTCATCCACACCACAGTGATACCAGTCATGCCCACTGTGTGAGTTTCCCATGGCTGCAGTACCAAATTATAGCAAACCACGTGGCTGATAACAGCAGAAATTCATTCTCCCTGGAGGGCTGGGGTCACAGAGTCAGACACGACTGAGCGACTGAACAACAACAACAGGTCTGAGGGCCAGACGTTTGAAACCAAGGTCTCTGGGGCTCAAGGGGAGGACTCTTTCCACTCCATCCACTTTCTAGTGCCTCCGGGCTTCCTTGGCTCCTGGCCGCACCCCTCCCGTCTCTGCCCCACAATCACATGGCCTCCTGCTCTGTGACTGCATGCAGTTGCATCCAGGGCCCACTAGATGATCCGGTAAAATAAACTCCTCCTCTCAAGGTCCTTAATGTAATCCCATCCTTTGCCCTGTAAATGATATTCGCTCTTCCACCCTATCAGGTAATAGTCAGAACTCCAGAGCTTAGGATTCAGATGCATCTTCTGGGGGCCACAGTCAGCCCACAGGGACTTCCCAGGTGGCGCTAGTGGTAAAGAACCTGCCTGCCAGTGCAGGAGACTTAAGACACGCAGGTTTGATTCCTGGGTTGGGAAGATCCCCTGGAGGAAAGCATGGCAACCCACTCCACTGTGGACCCTACAGTCCAAGGGTCGCAAAGATTCGGACACGACTGAAGTGATTTGAGCATGCACTACAACCTTGTAGGGCTGCCAAAACAAGTTTGTTTTGTTTTGTTTTGAATAATTTGTCTGCTTGTCTTTTGCTTCATCTATTTTTTTCCTTTAATTTGGCTGTGTTGGGTCTTAGCTGAAGCACATGAGATTTCTGTCGGGGCATACAGACTCTCTAGCTGCGGTCTCAAAAGTTGCATCGCACGGTCTCTCTCACGGTCTCAATAGTTGCATCGCATCGGCTTAGTTGCCCTGCAGCGAGGGGTCAGTTCAGGGGTCTTCAGCTGGTGAAGATCCCACCTGCCAATGCAGGAGACTCAAGAGACATGGGTTGGATCTTTCCGTGGGGAAGATCCCCTGAAGAAGGAAACGGCAACCTTCTCCAGTATCCTTGCCTAGAGAATTCCAGGGACCCTGGCAGGCCACAGTCCATGGGGTCACAAAGAGTCATGTCCGACACACACATGTGGGATGTTAGTTGCTGGATCAGGGATTGAACTCACGTTCCTTGCATTGAAAGGCAAATGCTTCACCACTGGACCCACCAAGGAAGTCCCTCCCTTGAAGATTTAATGTGCTAAAACCTGCAAAGTGTTTACAACATTGCTTGGCACACAGAGAGAGCTGGATGCCACTGGCAGCTGTTACAGTGTTCGTTGTTTATTATTATTATTATTCAGGGGCAGCATTAAATGACATTAATTCATCATCTGTTCTCTTACACGGGTTCCTGCAGGAGGAAATCTCGATCGGGACCAGACTGTCTTCAACACCTTTCAAAAGCTTCACTCACAAAACCCCCGTCAACAGAGAGGGCACCTCAGGAGCCGAGCCCAGGCATGCAGGAGAAGATGCTTAGGGCCGATTAGACATCTCTTATCTTCACTCTTTTCCTTTTTAGTCCTGCTTCGTCTAACATGATATAAAGATTTCATTTACGATAATCACATAAAATTGCATTTGTTTATTTTTAGCCTCCATAGATGTCTTCAGAAAGGAAAATGAGTCCATTGGAAACAGATATTAAGTCAGTAATGGCATAGGCTTGGACAACTGGGGCAGAAAGAAATCACAAAGCTGGACTTATGGAGGGGGAGTATCACCCCGCCGAAGGGATAAAGGAGCAAGTTGAGCACCACTGCCTGCAACCCGCGTGCACCAGGTTGGGAGGTGATGCCTGCCTGACCCGAGTTTGGAAACAGTGGTGCTGAAACGAGCAGGGCTCTCTATGGTCCTTGCCCCCCGACCCCAGGTCCTCTGCCTGCCTTTGGTCTGTGGAAAAAGTTTGGCCAAAGAATAAGTTTAATCAGAAAACTGAAAAATGGAGAAACAAAGGAAAACTGTCCAACAGGACTAAATAATAATTGTTTAGTCATTAAACTTAGTCAAGGACCTTTCGTTCCTTCTCAAGGGCTGTAGATAATAGTCTGAGCTATATCCTGTGAGCTGTCTTGTTAATACTGAAACCACCCCCAAGTGAAAGAAGTTAACTGCATGATGGCTAGACTGAGGCCATGACATGCTGCTGCTGCTGCTAAGTCGCTTCAGTCGTGTCCAACTCTGTGCGACCCCATAGACGGCAGCCCACGAGGCTCCCCCGTCCCTGGGATTCTCCAGGCAAGAACACTGGAGTGGGTTGCCATTTCCTTCTCCAATGCAGGAAAGTGAAAAGTGAAAGTGAAGTCNTGGTGGCAGCATGCAATGGGGTGGGGCAAGATGGGCACAAGAGGAAGTGGGGAGGGGAATCTTTGCATCTCGAAAAAGGGAACCCTGTGGCCAATTCCCGAGGATGGAACTGGCAAACTACCCCCACCCACTGGTTTCAGACACCCGTAGGAGCTCACGGCTCGTGCTCAGTGTCCATGGGTGAAAGCCTGGGGACTCCAGACCCCTGTCATTCCACTTGCTCCAAAAATATCCTGCCGGCACTTCCTGCACAGCCATCTAAGAGAAAGGAAACCACTGTTCCTTCCTTCAGATATTCAGGGTCTTTGCACCTGTAGCTGTATACCTGGATTCTTAAATGTCACTCCCTCCATGAGAACTTCGAGGATCACCCTTCCACAGGCTCTCACATCAGGCTGTTATAATCTTCTGTATGGTGTTGCCTCCATTTGTTTTTTAGTCATCTGCTGGTTGTCAAACACACACACACATACACACAACCATAAGAGCAGAGATTTTAGCTGTCTTGCTGGCTGCTCTGTGCTCAAAATGCTACTTAATATTTAATAGGGGCTCAAATGTTTGTTGAATGAATAAGTGAATACACTGTCTTCATCCCTAGATTACAGAAATAAACATCACAACTGCTGCCTTCCAGGAGCTTCATTCTAGAGAACAGAACCATCTGGAACACGTATTTGTAGAGCTTGTGGTGACGACGATGTGCAGGCCAGTAACCAGACCAAAGGTTACTGCCCCATCCCACCCTGGGGCCTCTTAGAGGTCATTCCCTTCCTTCATTCTTGGCTTCCCTGATAGCTCAGATGGCAAAGAATCTGCCTGCAATGCGGGAGACCCGAGTTTGGATTGGGAAGATCCCCTGGAGAAGGGAATAGCTACCCACTCCAGTATTCTGGCCTGGAGAATTCCATGGACTGTCCATGGGGTCACAAAGAGTCAGACACGACCTAGCAACTTTTACTTTCACTTTTCTTCATTCTTTCCAAAAGATATTTATTGACACCCTACTATGCGCAAAGCATTTGCATGGAAAAACAGACAATAAAAATGTCAGCAAATAAGATAATTTCAGATGGATGTCCTTAGGTCATCCTGATCCCTCCATTTCTCAACAACCTCCCCAACACCCAATTGCCACAGACTCTGCCACCTCACCCATCTGTGTCCCTGCAAAGCCCCTCAGGGCCTGGAAGTCATGACACTTCTTTCCCATGTGAGTGAACATTAAGAACAGGTTATCTGACTGTCCTGCTATAGGNTCCCTCCATTTCTCAACAACCTCCCCAACACCCAATTGCCACAGACTCTGCCACCTCACCCATCTGTGTCCCTGCAAAGCCCCTCAGGGCCTGGAAGTCATGACACTTCTTTCCCATGTGAGTGAACATTAAGAACAGGTTATCTGACTGTCCTGCTATAGGGCACAGGAACTATAGTCAAAGTCCTGGGAAAAAAACATAACAAAAAAAACCAGAATAGAGCAGAAATTAACACAACATTATAAATAACTATACTTCAATTAAAAATAATAATACATTTTAAAAAAGAATAAGTCATCCAGAATCCCAAAGAAGTCCGAGCCTCTCCCATTTTATGAGCCTCCTGGTCCAGTGAAAAACTAAGAAATGTCAAGGCAGGTTTAAATTGTTATTTCTCAGGTATCCATTTAATGCATTAAATACATGTATTGGGCTTCCTTTGTGGTTCAGCTGGTGAAGAATCCGCCTGCAATGTGGGAGATCTGGGCTCGATCCCTGGGTTGGGAAGATCCCCTGGAGAAGGGAAAGGCTACCCACTCCACTCCATGGAGAATTCCATGGACTGAACAGTCTGTGGGGTTGCAAAGAGGCAGACATGAATGAGCAACTTTCACTTCATACACATATTAATATCTATGTGTCATGTACACATGTTATTAATAATANTGGGTTGGGAAGATCCCCTGGAGAAGGGAAAGGCTACCCACTCCACTCCATGGAGAATTCCATGGACTGAACAGTCTGTGGGGTTGCAAAGAGGCAGACATGAATGAGCAACTTTCACTTCATACACATATTAATATATATGTGTCATGTACACATGTTATTAATAATACATTAACTATAACCCAACAGGGGCTCCCCAGGTAGTTCAGTGGTAAAGAATCCACCCGCCAATGCAGGAAGCAAAGGAGACAGATTCTATTCCTAGGTTGGGAAGATCCCCTGGAGGCGGAAACGGCAACTCACTTCAGTACTCTTGCCTGGAAAATTCCATGGACAGAGGAGCCTGGCCAGCTACAGTCCATGCAGTAGCAAAGAGTCAGATATGACTGAGTGACTGAGCATGCACGTAACCCAACAAACCCTAGTANTGTTATTAATAATACATTAACTATAACCCAACAGGGGCTCCCCAGGTAGTTCAGTGGTAAAGAATCCACCTGCCAATGCAGGAAGCAAAGGAGACAGATTCAATTCCTAGGTTGGGAAGATCCCCTGGAGGCGGAAACGGTAACTCACTTCAGTATTCTTGCCTGGAAAATTCCACGGACAGAGGAGCCTGGCCGGCTGCAGTCCATGCAGTAGCAAAGAGTCAGATATGACTGACTGACTGAGCATGCACGTAACCCAACAAACCCTAGCACGATATCATTGACTTATGAAGATGGAGCCACTCAGGTCCAATTGCCAAGAACAGGTTTAAAGTCTCATGAGAAATGATTTTTTTTTTGAGTCTTCTCAGTGGATCTTGGTGACTGAAAACATAGCTTCAAATGTCAAGGGTTAATTTGAGATTCTTTGTCACTGTAAGAATGAGCCAAAGGACCCTCCCAGACACTTCCCCAAGAAACATGTCGGCTCTCAAAGAGGAAGACCCGTTACCCATAGGCCTGAGACTCAGGGCAGGCTGCCTAAGACTTCAGAAGTGACTCTGAGAGATATAGCCCGGTCCCCTGAAAACCCACCCAACTCTGCTGCTGCCCGCAAATGCTAGCTTGGAACTGAAGTGTCTGTGGAAGCCCCCTCACAAACAGCTTTAGGCAGAACTGGATATACAAGCGCTGGAAAAGTTCATTGCAAATGTTAGAAAGTCAGACAGTGCTAAGTGCTGGCAAGAACATGGGGAAAGACCGCACCCTGCAGAGCGAGCTGGAAGAACTTGCTGAAATGAGGTAGACACATCCCCTCCGCCCCAGCGATCCACTTCTGAGATGCACTCAGAATGATTCTCACTCAGGACCCTCAGGCACACATGCAAGGATGCTGCTGCAACATCATCTGTGCAACTGGGCTCTGGAGCCAACCTGGTGTCCTCGATGGGGATGGGCAAGAAAAAGGTGGCCCGTGAGCTCTACGGAATATTACACAGCAGTTAGAGGTAACTCAGCAGAAATACACACTTTGACACAGAGGGACTGCAAAGGGTCAGGACTACATGACAGAAGCAGGAAACAGAACAAGGTCCAGAGTGCCATGGAATTTTTGTTCATCAGAACACCTGGGAATGTGGCAGCGCTAGTGTTTCTCATAGATGCAAATTCAGGGTTATATATCAAACGCGTTGAAGGGACTGGCTGTGATGGGAAAGATAAAGGGGGTGGGGCCTGGGGTGAAAGGGAAGAGACAGGAAGAAAGGCAAGGGAGAGAGAGGAGGGAAACAGAGAGAAGGAAGGGGAAAGCAGAACCTGTAGCAATAACACATTAGGGACTGTGGAGTGAGGTTCATCCAACCCTTTGCACCCAGTGCAGTGGCACCAACATCAACAGGCCATTGCTTCTCTGCAACTGTGAGCTTCAAGCGGATGCCATAACAAGATCAGGCAGCTTTTCAAATGGACAGTCGGCAGAGGCAAAGAGAAACTGCAGAAACACTGTTCATAGAGTATAACGGTCTAATTCAAAAGGAACCAGAGAAATGAAGAGCAGTTTAGGAGAAGTCAGGGTCAGCCACTCCAGTGCATCCATAGTAGACCAGCACAGCAGGAGGTGCATCCTTAAACAAGTTCCTAGGACCACACAGATTCCAACCTTCCCTGGGAAACAGCTGGGAAATCCAGCGGTTAAATCCTCTCCCTCCCCTACCACCGGGAGCAGTTGCTCCAACCATGCAGGAAAGCAGTCTCCTTGCTACAAGCAAAGTTCCAACACCAGCCTACACCCACCGGAGGGGCCAGGGCTTTGCTACAATCACACTTTGTTTATACTCACAACCAAAGTCAAGAGCACAGTAGACGACTCCCACAGATGCTTGACCACCTTGGGGGTGACCCCTAACCCAGCAATTCTCAAAATCAGGTCCCTGGATCAGGAGCATCAGCACCAGAAACTGAGAAATTCGAACCCTGGACCCCGTCCCTAGCGCTGCTCAGAAATTGCTCTCACCCTGCTCCCTCCACGACTCGGATACTCCCCAACGTTTGGGAGCCCTAGCGCTAATTAAAACTTCAAGCTTCACTCCAAAAACACAAAGGAGAGAGGGAGGCTTGGAAGTGGAAGCTCAGGAAAGAACCTCGCTGCTCTGTGCCCCTCCTCCTGCCCTTTAAGCACAGGCTGTTCTCCCAAACGCCAACCACGTAGAGAGAAATGAGACTGGAAAACACAGCGGAGAGAATCAGTGGAATTGGTTTGCTCCCTTTTTTTTTTAATTGCTAGTTCTCAGCCCAGTCGGCACATGGCCTCACCTGGGGAAGTTTTCAGACTCCCCCTACCAGGGATTCAGATGTGGCTGGGTTTGATCTGGGGGATGCAGGGCACAGACCTGGGACTCAGGTAGGGGGGCAGCCCCTTAAGTCCCACCCACTCCCCTGGCACGCTGACAGCGCCAACCTTTCCCTGACCCATTTTGTCATCTTCTCAGAAGGGGAGGGTGGTAAATATCAGCTGTCAGCCACTTCCCTGAAATAACCTCAAAATGCTTTGCTCCATGTCCTGGGTACAGTGCCATATGGCCAGCAGAGCAGCCGTAGGCCCTGGGGCACAGCCCAGTCACCCCACACTGCAGATGGGGCTGTCTGCCTGCCTGCCTCCCACACCACAGCCCCACGCCAGAGACACAAGCCCGGGTCGTACCCAAGCATCTCGCCTGGAGGCTTCAACTTCACAGGAGCCCAAATCACACTCCAAGATAACAAAACCACGGACTAGGGATCCGGGCCACAACAGGGGATTCCACAGCAGGGCTGGGAGAAAGCAGAGGGGCTGGGGGTGTCAGGATGGGGAGGGGACCCCCGCAGGACTGTTCACCTTGCAATTGGGCTGAGTTTAAAGTGCTCCCCTCCCATGGCACCTCCTTTACTCCTGGTTCAGAAACTGGGCGGGAGGAGAGGTGGTCCACGCCCCCCTCCTCTCTCCATCCCATCTTCCATGTTCAGAGCCAGCTCATTCCCTTCCTCCACCTGCTCTCCCTGAGACATTTTCTGTCCCTTAATGAGGTGGGGGTCTCACTTTAGTAAAAGGTGATGATGCAGAGAGAGAGCCCAGGGTGGACCCCTTCCCCCAAGGCCCTCCCTTCCTCACTCACCCTGCCATCCGAAGAACTTGGGGGGACTGTAAACCCAATGGAAGGGTCTGGAGAGCTCCCGCCCCCAATTCCTGCAGAAGCCCCCAGTGGCCCCGAGCCCGGTGACCCAATGACCGAGTGTTGAGCCGCGTTCACCCAGCCCTCAGCTGGACTTTTGGGGACAGCAGCGCACTTGCCTCTACAAAGGCCTCAGAGTCAGAACAAACAGCACCCTCGCCCCCACTGGCCCCCAAACTCAACTTCCCTCCCGGCAGATCGTCCTGTAAACACTGCGTCTCCAGGTGAAAACATGGCTTTCGGGGGAGGGCCTGCCCCAACAAACAGCCTGTGGGCACACAAACACACACACTCACACACACACACACGCACACACATACGCGCAGCACGCATTCTGCCGGGAACATCTGTTTTGACAAACAAATCATTCAAGTCAGAATATGGTACATGAATTGACAAATTCTCAACGTGCAGGTCCCTGGCTCCATACATTTCACATCTGAGCCAAGCTGGGGATGATACAACCAACTCTTTTATTTTTTTATTCGTTGGCCCACAACCCCTTCCTCACTCCAGCCCAACCTCCAAGAAGACCACATCCGGAGCCCCCAACAGGCTTAGATGAGAAACAGTCCGAACTCACACACCTGGGGGTTACAAAGGCATTGCCTGCTGTGGTGTCAAACTTCGCCCAGAGGGGCTTTTCTGCAAAGCTAGGGGCGGAAAGGGTGTCGGGAACCCCACAGTGACAGAGAACAGTCAGCCCTGCCCTGGGAAACCAGAACCACGGGGACCAAGCAGCAACATCCCGCATCAGCGGGAGGAATCGTCTGGAAACGGTCCGCCTCTCCCCGCGGCTCTCCGACACCGGCGTCCATGGCAGCTTCGCCAGCCGTGCGGTACCCGGACCCAGTGCTGAAGGGCATCCTCAGACCGCTGGAAAATAAACTTTGTCAGGGCAGAGAGTTTCCGGCTATCACCCGGCTATCACCGCCGCCGCTGCAGCGCGGGGAGCGCGCCGAGGGGTGAAAAGGCAAACGAGAAGCTATTTTTAGGAGAAAAAAATAAATAAATAAATCTCAGCCTACCTTAGAAGCAGCAATGCCAAGACTGGGAGGCTCACCGGGAGACAACTGCAGTCTGCTGTGTCAGATTACAAACTGGGGGCCAGAGGGAGAGAGCAGAGAGGGAAGCGGGAGGGAGGGAAGAAGAGAGGAGGGGGGAGGGGGGAGAGAGAGAGGGCATTGGTGTGTCTGCACTGCTTGGATTCAGCTAGAAATGATTCATTAGTTTTCTGCAGGCAGGCAAGCAGGCCCAAAGAGAAAAAGATCGGGGGGTGGGGTGGGGGTGGGGAACCAACCGCCATACAGCGGTACCCAGAGCCCAGGAAACGTCAGTGTTTTAAACACACACACACACACACACACACACACACACCAAGATGGCTCTCCCCTCCCTGCCAGCGTCTTTTCCACCGAGTTGTGGCCAAAAGCGGGGACAGAAATGGAGGCCACACAGCTCTCTCAGCCACGCAGGGCTTGAGGTTCAGTGGGTGATGCTCCGTCTGGGGAATAACAACGCAAGCTCTCCCCTGTTGGCTGCCAGGGGCCTCCTGCAACCTACGGCCGCGGAAAACCTGCCCTCGCGCGCCCCACAAAGCTAAGAAACTCAAGTGCAGCCGGGAATTAAGCGATTATGTGAACCACCCAAGCTGCTCGGGTCTTTACCCTCTGGTCTGGCGCCCCCGCCCGCCCCAACCTCCAGAATCCAAAGAAAATAACATATGTGTCCTCCTTGTCCCCCAAGAAGTTCAGACTCTTCCACAGACTGCCAGCTACCTAGCAACGCGGCAGAGTGACAGACTAGGAAAATGTGTGTGGACTGGACACACTCACACAGATGCACACCACGCGTGCGGGGAAACAGTTTGTTCCCTGAGATGAAAACCCATCGTGTGTGATTTAAAGATGCTAAATAATTTAGCTGCTGGGAAAAAAGCCCCATGTTAGGTCCCACAGACCTCAACTGCAGCTCTGAGGGGTCCCAGTGCCACCTGCCTAGGCAGGGACCAGGCACCAGCGACAGGTCCTTTTTACAAAAAGGTAAGAGTCTCTGGAGATGGTTTCTGTTGCTTTTCCAATTAATAGGCTTACAAAACGGGCTCATCAGGAAAATCTAATACACCCTCGACCACTGTGGTTGAGTCACTTGCCTTACACAAACCACCATGATCTAAAAAACTAACTGGGAAATTCCCTGCTGGGTCCAGTGGTTAGGACTTCAAGCTTTCACTGTTGAGGGCATGGGTTCGATCCCTGGTCAGTGAACTGAGATCCCACAAGCCACAGGATGTAGCCTTTTTTTTTTTTTTAGTTTTCTTAAAAAAAAAAAAAACACATGGTATGAAAAATAAAAAGCTAACTGGCCAGAAGGACACTCCTTTTCCAGACAACTTCTTTATCATGGTGGTACAAGGGAGGAGGAGATATTTTCCTAATCAGGACCCACTTTTGCTTCCCAAAGATGGAGAGGATCTGAGTTTGCCTGCAAGACAGAAGGCTTCCTCCAGCACTGGGGTTGCTAGTCCCAGCCTCTTTCCATGGAACCAAGAATTCTGTGCTCCTCTCAGAAGTGGGGTGCAGACCACCCACCATTTCCCTTTTCATTCTGCAGGCAAAGCTGTCGGATCCCCATAACCAAAAAATAAAAATAAAAAAAAAACCAGGGAAGAGAACAGGCAAATACCTGTACACCACTGTGTACAGGCTGACCTGGCAGCTCTAGTCACAACAGCCAGTGGGTGGAGACAACCCAGTGCTCACTGGTGGGCAGAACAGCCAGTGGGTGGAGACAACCCAGTGCTCACTGGTGGGCAAGTGGATCCACAGGAGGTGGTGGTCCATCCGGGCAGTGGAGTGCTATGCAGCCACAACAAGGACAGAAGCACAGACTCAGGCTACAGCAAGAATGGACTTGAAAACATACTGGTAGAGGAAAGAAGCCGGACGCAGAAGAAAACATGTCGTATGATTTCATGTGGATGAAATTTCCAGAATAGGCAAAGCCATAGAGACAGAAAAGAGATGAATAGGATGGTGGCCAGGACCGGGCCCGGGGGAAGCGGGGAGGGGGAAGGGGCTGCTAATGAGCACAGGATCTGCTTTAGAGATGGTGAAAACATTTTGGAATTAGGTGGTGGTTGTACAACATTGTGAAGGCACTAAATGCTACTGAATTTCTCACTTTTATGTTATGTGACTGTTACTGTTAAGTCACTTCAGTCGTGTCCGACTCTTAGCGACTCCATGGACTTCAGCCCACCAGGCTCCTCCGTCCATGGGATTTTCCAGGCAAGAGTACTGGAGTGGGTGTCATTGCTTTCTCCGTATGTTATGTGAAGCTCATCTCAATTTTTTTAAAGGACTATGGGAAAAGCACATAAATTGGAAGTCAGGCTGGCCAAGATCTTAATCCTAACTCTTTGTGACCTTGAGCAGGTTGGTCTGTTCCCTTGGCTACAAAAGTATCCTATCTGCTTCTAAGAAAGCATCCACCTCCTGGGGTTATCATGGGAAACAGAACGTGATTGACAGAAGAAAATTAAGCTCCTCCTCCTGAGAAAGAGCTCGCTCTTTGAGAAGGACATTCAACAGTATGAATATGGTTTTCTCCCCCTCTTTTCTCAGCAGATTGTTTTGAAACAATCCATAGATCAGATAGGGCTAAAGGCACAGGTTCTGAAATAATCACCTACAAAGTCCTCCCCAGGCTGGGCCACATCCGCTTGAGCTGGCCATGTTAAGACTCTAGAATCATTCCCACGATGTTTCACGTCAATGGGAGTTGCTTGCCGAAGGGTCTCCATTTCACCCACTTAGAGGACCCGGCAAGCTGAGAATGGGAGAGGACACTGTCCCCGTCCAATCAGAAAAGGAAAGCAGATGGGAGTGTAAATTGGTGCAGCCACTATGGAGAGCAGTAGGAAGGGTGCTGAAAAACTAACAATAGATTTGCCACATTATCCTGAAGTCTCACTCTTGTGCATATATCTGGACAAAATTATAATCCAAAAAGATACATGTACCCCTATGTTCGTGTGTGTGTGTGCTCAATCATGTCCGATTCTTTGCAACCCCATGGACTGGAGTCCACCAAGCTCCTCTGTCCACGGGATTCTCCAGGCAAGAATACTGGAGTGGTTGTCATCCCCTTCTCCAGGGGATCTTCTGACCCAGGAATCGAACCCACATTTCTTGCATCTCCTGCATTAGCAGGAGGATTCTTCACCACTGTGCCACCTGGGAAGTCCCTGTGTTTATGGAGATTCCTGGGTCAGAAGATCTCCTGAAGAAGGGTATGGCAACCTTGGAGAAGGGCATGGTAACCCACCCCAATATTCTTGCCTGGAGAATCCCATGGACAGAGGAGCCTAGTGGGCTACAGTTCATGGGGTCACAAAGAGTCAGACACGACTGAAGTGACTTAGCATGCTCACACCGAAGCAACCTAAGTGTCTTTCAACAGAGGAATGGATAAAGAGGATGTAGTGTACATATACAATGAACTACTACTTGGCCACAAAAAAGAAGGAAGTAATGCCGTTTGCAACAACATGGATGGACCCAGAGATTATCATACTTAGGTGAAGTAAGTCAGAAAAGACAAATACTATATGAGATCACTTAATATGTGGAATCTAAATAATGGCACAAATGAACCTAGCCAAGAAACAGACACAGACTCGTAGACATAGCAAACAGACTTGTGTTTGCCAATGGAGAGGGGGAGCGATGGAGTGGGATTTTGGGATTAGCAGATGAAAACTATTATATACAGAGAGAATGCTGTGTTAATTTCTGCTGTAGAGCAAAGTGATTCTGTTATACATTATATATATATATATATATATATATATATACACACATTCATTCTTTTTTATATTCTTTTCCATTATGGTTTATCACAGAACATTGAATATAGTTCCTTATGCTATAAAGTAGAACCTGGTTGCTCATTCACTCTCTATTTAATAGTTTTCAATAAATTTTAAAAAGAAAGGGAATTCAGTGATTCCACCTGTGAGTACTGTGTTCTAACTTCACAGAAAAGCAGGTGAATTCTGTGCTTTAGCCACCAGAAAATGTAACAGAGCAGAGAATTTCATGGACAAGATCTTGGGTAATTCACGATGCAGAGGAAGCCATGCTGCCTCTGTGAAGAACAAGGTGAGAAGACACAGCAGGAAGGGGCCACTCAGTTCTGGAAAATGGGCTACCGGGACCCAGCCCGGCTTGCTTGAATAAATCAGCGAAGCTCACTGCTTCAACACTAGTTGGAGGCCACTCAGAAAACAGACCCTACAGAGAAATCCCTGTTCGACTGTTAAGAGCTGCTATAGATAACTCACCGTGTAGGTGGCACTACTGGTAAAGAATCTGCCTGTCAATGCAGGAGACACAAGAGACACGAGTTCCATCCTGGGGTCAGGCAAACCCCCTGGAGAAGGAATGGCAACCCACTCCAGAATTCTTGCCTGGGAAATACCATGGACAGAGGAGCCTGGCGGGCTACAGTCCATGGGTTCTCAAAGAGTCGGACATGACTGAGCGACTGAGCACAGAGAGAATGATTTATCTGATCCTGAATGCAAAGAGTGTTTGCAAGACTGGCAGAGAAGCACCAGATGCAAAGTTGCATAACTGCCATCCAGAGCCTTCCAGTCACACATATGGAGAAAGCACAGCTGGGCTGTTTCCATTTGGACTAGCTCTCTCTGAGGAAATGCCAGGTGTCGATTGCAACGTGGTTCTGAGGGTTCAGCATTAAAGCAGCAGAATCTACAACGGTCGTGGAGCTAAGAATAGGTCCTGAACATCAAGATCTCAGCAGGCTCAGAGCTGCTACAAAGCACAGCAGGCTCTCTACTGGGTGTGTCCCAAGGCCAGTGGTGAGGTGTGGCACCTAAGCCCTTTTCAAGTCATTTTAGGAGATGTTATGATGGTCTGTGAACCAAGAAACTGTTACAAATAAGAATAGAATGGAATGGAATAGAGTAGAATAGGACCAAATAGAAAAATTCTGCATATATTCCTTAATAGAATACAATCGTGTATTATTTTTGCTGCCAATCAAATTTAAAAAAGGGTATTATTGCATTTAATAATATCTAAAAATCAATAGCTTTTCTATATAGGAAGAACAACCAGTTGGGGAACCATCTCATTTCTGGTAGCATATCAAACAAAAAACCCACCAATACAAAATGGTATAGATATGATTATGTCTATGAATGATTTGAACCAGAAATACACAAGATATATGTGAAGAAAACTGAAGAAGAAAATGTGAAAATTGAATAAAGAGAAAAGCATACACTATGCTTGAAAGGGATGCCTAAATTCTATGACATTTTCCCTAAATCAATCTTAAATTTAATATGATTACAGAAGATATACAGACAGACGCCCTCAGATCTATGGAAGCTGATTCTAAACTTTGTATGAAAATATAAGCACAAAAGTATAACCTGGAAATTTTTTTTAGGATAAAGGAGAATAATGAAAGGATACTACAATTACCAGACATTAAAATATTAATATATTTTTTAAATCGATGGTAATGGTGCAAGAATAGGTAGATTAATAGAATAGATTTGGGCAAATAAGTCCTATCACATATCAGCATTTACTATATAATAAAGTATCACTTCTAATCAATAAGAAGACTGATTATTCAATAAATGACATTCATAAAGCTGGATTTTTAAAAAAATTCCTACTCAAAAATTAATTCCAGATGAATCAAGCATTTAAACACATAGAAGAAAAATTAGACATTTTTGAAGAAATCATTATTTTTTTTCATTATTTTTAAATGAAGGAGGACTTTCTAACCAAGACAGGAAATTAGAGATGATGAGAGGAAGAGCTGGTTAAATATGACAACAAAGAAATTTAAAACTTTTCACAGTGAAAAAAATGCCATAAATAGGCCCAAAGATAAGTTACAAACCAGGACAAAATATTGGCAACACAAGTTTCAAACTCAGGTATGGGCCCAGGTTTTATGAGACCTGGGGTTTGTTCAACTTGGGGACCCTGTTTTAAAAGAATATAAATGAAAATAAACCCACCAATACAAAATGGTATAGATATGCTTATGTCTAATGAATGAAAAAATAAATCAAATCCCAGACTTTAAAAAAGTCCAACAAACCCCACAACTATCACAAAACTTAGAAAAATAACATTGTATTTGTTTAAATAACTGCCTGACAGACCTCTGCAATTCTTTTGTTACATTATTGTGGCTACATGATCTTTGATGACCTCTCCAAATGACAATGATTTTGAGGCATAATTCTATTTGAGAGAATAAAGGATAAATTTTTCCCCTAACATATTTAATCAAATGGGAGGGTGGTTAAAGTTATTTTTGACAGTTTAAAAGTTTTCTTCGTATGATCCAACAATCCCACTCCTGGACATATATCCAGACAAAACTATAATTCAAAAAGATACATGCACCACTATCCTTATAGCAGCATTATTTACAATAGCCAGTACATGGAAACAACCTAAATGTCCATCAACAGATAAATGGATAAGAAAGATGTGGTGTATGTGTGTTTATATATATATATATACATACATATATACAATGGAATATTACTAACTCATCAAAAAGAATGCAATAATGCTGTTTGCAGCAACATGGATGTAACTAGATATTATCATAACAAATGAAGTAAGTCAGACAAAGACAAATATCATATGGTATCACTCATATGTGGAATCTAAAATATGACACAAATGAACTTGTTTTACAAAACACACTCATAGACATAAATAACAGACTTGTAGTTGCAAGGGGAAGGGATGGGGAAGGGATGGACTAGACATTTGGGGTTAGCAGATGCAAACTATTGTATAGTTGTTTATATAAACAATAGGGTCCTACTGTATAGCATAACTATTGAATGTTGAAAAGAAGGTCTGCATAGGTATACCTGAGTCACTTTGTTGTACAACAGAAATTAATACAAGATTGCAAATCAAATATTCTTCAATTTAAAAGATAAATAAAATATCTAAAGTTTAAAAAATTTTTCTTTAACAAATTTATTCCATGTATAGCTACTGTTACAGTAGCTCCTGAATTACTAGTCCAAGATGTGTTCAAAAAGCATAGAAATTCATTTTTAAAAATTTTTTTTAGTCAGTTCAGTTCAGTTGCTCAGTCGTGTACGACTGTTTGCAACCGCATGAATCGCAGCACGCCAGGCCTCCCTGTCCATCATCAACTCCTGGAGTTCAGTCAGACTCATGTCCATCGAGTCAGTGATGCCATCCAGCCATCTCATCCTCTGTCGTCCTCTTCTCCTCCTGCCCCCAATCTCTCCCAGAATCAGAGTCTTTTCCAATGAGTCAACTCTTCGCATGAGGTGGCCAAAGTACTGGAGCTTCAGCNGGATGGCATCACTGACTCGATGGACATGAGTTTGAGTGAACTCTGGGAGCTGGTGATGGACAGGGAGGCTTGGCGTGCTGCAGTCTGTTGGGTTGCAAAGAGGTGGACATGACTGGATGACTGAACTGAACTGAACTGAAACCTTTTGATTTCTCTTTAATATTTGAATGAGATCCTTGCTAGGTACAGTAATCTGCGCTGTAGGTTTTTTTCTTTCATCACTTTAAGTATGTCCTGCAATTCCTTTCTGGCCTGAAGAATTTCTACTGAATGATCAGCTGTTATCCTTATGGAGATCCCCTTGTGTGTTATTTGCTGCTTTTCCCTTGTTGCTTTTAATATTTGCTCTTTGTATTTGACCTTCATTAATTTGACTAATATATGTCTTGGGGTGTTTCACCTTGGGTTTATCCTGTTTGGGACTCTCTGGGTTTCTTAGACTTGGGTGGCTATTTCCTTCTGCATTTTAGGAAAGTTTTCATCTATTATCTCCTCAAATATTTTCTCATGGTCTTTCTTTTTGTCTTCTTCCTCTGGGACTCCTATGATCTGAACGTTGGGCATTTAACATTGTCCCAGAGGTTTCTGAAGTTGTCCTCATTTCTTTTCATTCTTTCTTCTTTTACCTCTCTGCCTCATTTATTTCCTCCATTCTATCTTCCACCTCACTTATCCTATCTTCTGCCTCAGTTATTCTACTGTTGTTTTCCTCCAGAGTGCTTTTGATCTCAGTTATTGCATTATTCATTACTGACTGAGTCTTTTTTTATTTCTTCTAGGTCCTTGTTAAACATTTCTTGCATCTTCTCAATCCTGTCTCTAGTCTGCTTATCTGTAACTCCATTTTGTTTTCAAGATTTTGGATCATTTTTACTATTATTATTCTGAATTGTTTTTCAGGTAGACTCCCTATCTCCTCCTCTTTTGTTTGGTTTGGTGGGCATTTATCATGTTCCTTTACCTTCTAAATATTTCTCTGCCTTTTCTTTTGTTTAGATTGCTGTGTTTTGGGTGGCCTTTCTGTAGGCTGGAAGTATGTGAGTGAGTGAGTGAGTGAATGAAGTCACTCAGTCGTGTCCAACTCTTTGCGACCCCGTAGACTGTAGCCCACCAGGCTCCTCTGTCCATGGGATTATCCAGGCAAGAATACTGGAGTGGGTTGCCATTTCCTTCTCGAGGGGATCTTCTCAACCCAGGGATTGAACCCAGGTCTCCTGCATTGCAGGCAGATGTTTTAACCTCTGGTTCTTTTTTATTGTGGAGCTTGCTTCCTGTGGGTAGGGTTGGACTCATGGCTTGTCAAGGTTTCCTCGTTAGAAGAGTTTGTGTCCGTGTTCTGATGGGTGGAGCTGGATCTCTTTTCTCTGGAGTGCAGTGAAGTGTCCAGTAGTGGGTTTTGGGGTGTCAATGGGTTTGGCATGGCTTTGGCAGCCTATCTTTTAATGCTCAGGGCTGTGTTCCCACATTGCTGGAGAATTAGAGTGGTATGTCTTGTAATGGAACTTGTTGGCTCTTGGATGGAGCTCAGTTTCAGTGTAGGTATGGAGGCTTTTGGGTGAGCTCTTGTCTGTTAATGTTCCCTGGAATCAGGAGTTCTCTGGTGTTTTCAAGTTTTGGATTTAAGCCTCCTGCCTCTAGAAAAGCATAGGTATTCTGAACAATTCTATTTTATTTGACTTCCATCAAAAAAGAAAAATAAATGCATGATGGATTACAATGGTGTTTTCTGGATTGTTGAGGATATTCCAAACAGGAGAACTTCCTGTTTGTCATGCATTGGTGAGAAAGACTTTCTCTGACTATAGTTATGCCTTGAGGACTGGCAAATTTTTGCATAGACTAGCTTTTATCTCCACACAGTTCAAACCTCTTTTCTCACCCACTACACATATGCTTTCAGATCCACATACCTAAGATATGGTGACATTATGATATCATCTTTGGGCTACACAGGGTGATGAAGGATAATTCAATATGGTGGGCCACAGATGTATTATTCCAGGGAGACATCATGTACCATGATGACCAGTGATAATTTGTACCCAGAAGTAACAGAAACCCATTTAACATATCCCACTAAATCAAAATTAAATTCGATCTTAACTGAACTTTCTCTTAACCAGATGTCAAAAATGCCGACAGCTTGTCTGACAAAACTATCATGAGAGAAAGTCTCAATAAAAAGATATGACTGCTTTAAATGATTGCAATTAAAATGACTTAGCTGAGTAAATCTTATGAACACATTGCTAGAATCATTTCAGGGTCTTGTAAGGGTTTGTGAAATTAAGGATGACTGAAGCTCAGACTTCACTGATTTAATGTAAATCAGCCTCTTGATGAACTAAGGACTAAATTCCTTAATATATAAAGAGCTCTAACAAATCAATAAGACCAACAATTCAATTGAAAACTTAGCAAAGTGTGTATATACACAGTACAGTTCAGTTCAGTTCAGTTCAGTCGCTCAGTCGCGTCCGACTCTTTGGCACCCCCATGAATCCCAGCACGCCAGGCCTCCCTGTCCATTACCAACTCCCGGAGTTCACTCAGACTCACATCCATCGAGTCAGTAATGCCATCCAGCCATCTCATCCTCTGTCGTCCCCTTCTCCTCCTGCCCCCAATCCTTCCCAGCATCAGAGTCTTTTCCAATGAGCCAACTCTTTGCAGTACATCATTCTCCCAATTTTAAAAAAATGATGAGTTGTTGCCACAATACAATCTCCAACACACGTTAAGTGAAAAAAGAAAAAGGGAAATAGTGTGTATGCGGTCTCCAGTCTGCATACAAAAATGGAATGTCTATACATACACAGACTATTTCAGAAAGCNGTACATCATTCTCCCAATTTTAAAAAAATGATGAGTTGTTGCCACAATACAATCTCCAACACATGTTAAGTGAAAAAAGAAAAAGGCAAATAGTGTGTATGCGGTCTCCAGTCTGCATACAAAAATGGAATGTCTATACATACACAGACTATTTCAGAAAGCTTACAACAATAAGAGCGGTTGCCTTAGGGACTAAGGGTTTGAGAGTGAGAGCTCTCTTTTACTTTGGTACAGTGTGAATTTTTCATCAACTGCAGATACTGTTTTGTCTTTTTTACTCCAAGTGTTATTACTTACTAAAATTCATTGAACTGTAAACCTAAAAAGAGTACATTTAACTGTCTTTAAAGTTAAAAATGTAGATTTTAAAAAATATGATTATTAAGTGTATATTACATAATATATAGTAAAATAATATTTTATGAGTATATGTATGCACACACAGGACTTAAATACACATATATAAACACAGGACACAATGGAAACAATGCCCATTGTTTAACATTTGCTTTAGCTACTGGATTAAATAGGGATGGAGGTAAAGCAGAGTAGTACAAAACTGTAAAATACTTTTAGCTAGATTTGGTATGTGTTGTGTTCAGTTGGTCAGTTGTGTTCAGTTGGTCAGTTGTGTCTGACTCTTTGCGATGTCATGGACTACAGCATGCCAGGCCTCCTTGTCCATCACCAACTCCCAGAGCTTGCTCAAACTCATATCCATTGAGTCGGTGATGCCATCCAACTATCTCATCCTCTGTCATCCCCTTTTCCTCCCACCTTCAATTTTTCCAGCATCAGGGTCTTTTCAAATGAGTCAGCTCTTTGCATCAGGTGGCCGAAGTATTGGAGTTTCAGCTTCAACATCAGTCCTTTCAATGAATATTCAGGACTGATTTCCTTTAGGATGGACTGGTTGGATCTCCTTGTAGTCCAAGGGACTCTCAAGAGACTTCTCCAATACCATAGTTCAAAGGCATCAATTCTTTGGCACTCAGCTTTCTTTATAGTCCAACTCTCACATCCATACACGACTACTGGAAAAATCATAGCTTTGACTAGATGGACATTTGTCAACAAAGTAATGTCTCCCCTTTTTAATATGCTGTCTAGGTTGGTCATAACTTTCCTTCCAAGGAGTAAGCGTCTTTTAATTTCATGGCTGCAGTCACCATCTGCAGTGATTTTGGAGCCCAAGAAAATAAAGTATGTCACTATCTCCATTGTTCCCCCATCCATTTGCCATGAAGTGATGGGACCAGATGCCACGATCTTCATTTTTTATGTTGAGTTTTAAGCCAACTTTTTCACCCTCCTCTTTCACTTTCACCAAGAGGTTCTTTAATTCCTCTTCACTTTCTGCCATAAGGGTGGTATCATCTGTGTATCTGAGGTTATTGATATTTCTCCCAGCAATCTTGATTGCAGCTTGTGCTTTATCCAGCCCAGCATTTCGCATGAGGTACTCTGCATATAAATTAAATAAGCAGGGTAACAGTATACAGCCTTGATGTACTCCCTTCCCAATTTGGAACCAGTCTGTTGTTCCAGGTCCAGTTCCAAGTGTTTCTTCTTGACCTGCATACACGTTTCTCAGGAAGCAATAAAGTGGTCTGGCATTCCCATCTCTTTAAGAATCTCCCACAGATTGTTGTGATTCACAGTCAAAGGCTTTGGCATAATCGATAAAGCAGAACTGTTATTATTTGCAACAGGTTTACCCCATAAGCCTATTTAAACCTGAAGTCTATAAATGCATTCAACTACTGCAATAGAAAAATAAGCAAAAATGCAGCTAAGACAAAAATGACCTTGATAATCCACCAAAACAATGCTTCCCATGTGAATAATGGAAGGTTGAGATCCATGTTAGATTTGAAACTTACCCCAAGTATCTGGTACCCTGAATAGACCCCTCCCTTCCCACCCATCCTGGTAGGCCAGCCTGTGCTATAGGGAAGGCTGTGCAGCACTCACATTTGCTTGGGCTTCCTGCAGACATTGCTGCTGGTCATCTCTGCAGTCACAGCAGCCCCCGACCCAGTCAGCCTCAGCAGCTGCTCCCCATCAGCAGACTCCTGGCATAGCCACTCTTTCTGTGTAAGAAAAACCAGAGTCCTTCAGAGCACAGTGCCTGGACCATGGACCACAGAGCAGCCTGTCCCGAAACTTCTGTGTGCATTTGTGGAGATGCTGAGGAAACAGTGTTGTGCATTATACAACAGACACATGAGTCCCCTTCTGCTGGAGTAATAAGTTCTGAGAGATAGAGAATGGGGAGAGATGGACCCCCTTCCTGGATGCTGGGAGAACTGTGCCACTCCCAAAATCTACCCATAAACATTATTCCTACCACTGGCTATTCCAAGCTGCAGAGTGGATTCCCAGCTGGAGAGACTGTATTTCCCTGCCCTCTGTGTGTATCTAAGGATCAGCCTGGTCTCTATTTAAATTCACTTCCCTGGTTGCTCAGCAGGTAAAGAATCTGCAATGCTGGAGACCAGGGTTTGATCCCTGGGTTGGGAAGATACCCTAGAGAAGGGAAAGGCTACACATTACAGTATTCTAGCCTGGAGAACTCCATGGAAAGAATAGCCTAGCTGACTACAGTCCATGAGGTCTGCAAAGAGTTGGATACGACTGAGTGACTAACACTTTAACAAGGCATTTACTCCATTGAAGAAATCCTTTGTGTTTCTCCTTGGACACCCTACACTGCTCTGGGTGCTCAGAACACAACTCAGATGAAACCCAAGTCCCTGCTGTCATGCGCCTGTGTCCTCAGGGCAAGGAGGCAGACCACACAGATACAGAGATCAGGAACCTGGAACGTGGGTTGTGATGGGGCCACAGAGACACCTGAGACAGATAAGTGGACAGAAAGAGGGGGACGGAGGTCAGGAAGTCCTCTCTGAGAAGATGACAGGGGAGCAGAGACCTAAGGCCAGGGAGGGAGCAACCTAGACCAGGAGCATCCCCAGGTGGGGCACAGCTGGTGGGAAGCTGAGAACACACCTGGCCTGGCATGGTGGGGGGGGAGGGGGCTCACAGAGCCCAGGGCTGTTGGAAGGGCAAGGGACTGGGGCCAGTGAGGGGCAAGGAGCCAAGCCATGTACACTTTTATTAGAAGTGGCAAGAACTCTTCTTTTTTTAAAGATTTTTTTAATGTGGACCATTTTAAAATTCTTTATTGAATTTGTTACATTATTGCTTCTGTTTGTATAGGCTTTTGTTTGGTTGGCTTTTTCTGGCCACTCAGCATGTGGGATCTTAGGTCCCCTAGCAGGGATCAAACTCGCACCCTCTGACTTGGGAGGCAAACTCTTAATCACTGGACCGCCAGGAAGTCCAAGAATTCTTCTTTTTCTCTGAGTGAGATTCCAGCCACTGGAAGTTCTGAGCATGAACTGATGTCCTCTGCTTTGACAGTCCCCCTAGTAGTCTCAGGTGGGAGGGCTGTGCCCACAGCCTGGAAAGGACACATCCCCTTCTCCTCTGCTGACTGTGAGTTNCACTGGACCGCCAGGAAGTCCAAGAATTCTTCTTTTTCTCTGAGTGAGATTCCAGCCACTGGAAGTTCTGAGCATGAACTGATGTCCTCTGCTTTGACAGTCCCCCTAGTAGTCTCAGGTGGGAGGGCTGTGCCCACAGCCTGGAAAGGACACATCCCCTTCTCCTCTGCTGACTGTGAGTTTAATAACAGCCATGAAAGAAGCTGTTGTAGAGAGAAGGAACTTGGGGAAGGAATAGGCTTGGTTGCTGGGGCTCCCGTGTCAGAAGTGACAAGGTAGGAGGGTGGGAGAAGGATGAGGAAGTTGGCATTTCCCCAGCATCACTGTCCAGCTCCAACAGAGGATCAAGGAAATGGCTAGAACCCAGTGGTCTGTTAGTCTCCTGGCTCAGCCCTTGTTTTCACATCTGCTAAGATAGTTTGCTCAGACCTAAAGTTCCCAGAGATGCAGTTTCATTGGTTTTATCTTCCTTCTACTCAGAGCGTATGTTTGTCTTGAGTCCCTGTTGACAGTCTTTTCCAGTGTCTGGAATTGCTCCAAAAGTTTATAGAGAAAGTCTCCTGATGCCCAACCACACAAAGCACTGATAACCCAGAAGGGGATGGGGACTGCGGATGTTTCAGGCTGTCTTAGGCATCAGTGAGTCATTTTCACCTTCTCCTTATAGGCTCACATGAAAAGATATTTGATAATATCCCACCCAAGAGCAGAGGCAAGGAGTAGAGAATGAGTTTGTGACTGTGGTTGTTTAGTCAATAAGCTGTGTCCAACTCTTGCGACCCCATGGACTATCGCCTGCCAGGTTCCTCTGTCCATGGGATTCTCCAGGGAAGAATACTGCAGTGGGGTGCCATTTTCTTCCTCAGGGAATCTTCCCAACCCAGGAATCAAACCCAGGTCTCCTGCATTGCAGGCAGATTCTTTACCAAAGGAGCTACAAGGGAAGCCCTAAGTCTTTTGTTGGTTGGGAAAATCCTATTAGAAATTTCAAAACTGTGTGTGTGTTTTCCAAGCACAGAGAGGGTCCCAGCAGTGAAGCCAGTGTCAGTTTACCCAGAAAAGCAGGAAACCCTGTAAGCTAAGATAAAATGTGCTGATCTTGCTCAGATATTGCTTTAGTATAACAGCTTGAGGTTGAAATCAGAGTTTGCAAAGTCAGATGCCTACAGGGAGAAAATTGACTAAGGGTGAGAAACATATGTTCTCAATACAAATCTTTATATTCTGACTTTTTAAAAATTTTATTGAGGTATAGTTGATTTGGGCTTCCCAGATAGCTCAGTTGGTAAAGAATCCACCTGCAATGTAGGAGACCCCGGTTTGATCCCTGGGTCAGGAAGATCTGCTGGAGTAGGGGTAGGCTACCCACTCCAGTATTCTTGGAACTCCCTGGTGGCTCAGCTGGTAAACAATCCATCTGCAGTGTGGGAGACTTAGGTTCGATCTTTGGGTTGGGAAGATCCCCTGGAGAAGGGAAAGGCTACCCACTCCAGTATTCTGGCCTGGAGAATTCCATGGACTGTATAGTCCATGGGGTCACAGAGAGTTGGACATGACTACTTTCACTTCACATAGTTGATTTACACTGTTGTGTTCATTTCTGCTATACAGCAAAGAGACTCAGTTACACATCCTTTTCCATTATTGTTTATCACAGAATACTGAATGTAGTTCCCTGTGCTACACAGTAGGACCTTATTGTTTATACTAGTTTGTATCTGCTAATCCCAAACTCCCAGTCCTTCCCTGCCCTTCTCCTTGGCAACCACAAATCTGTCTATGTCTGTGAGTCTGTTTCTGTTTTGTAAATATGTTCGTGTGGTATTTTAGAGTTCACATATGAGTGATCTCATATGATATTTTTCCTTCTCTGTCTGACTTACTTCACTTACTGTGATGAACTCTAGGTCCATCCAGGTTGCTACGAATTGCATTATTTCATTCTTTTATGGCTGAGTAATATTCCATTGTATATATGTGCCACCATTCTTTTTTATGACTGAGTAATATTCCATCACATATGTTTACCTTGAGTCCCTTTGACTACAAGGAGATCAAACCAGTCAGTCCTAAAGGAAATCAGTCCTGAATATTCATTGGAAAGACTGACTTTGAAGCTGAAGCTCCAATACTTTGATCACCTGATGCAAAGAACTGACTCATTAGAGAAGATTCTGATGCTGGGAAAAATTGAAGGCAGGAGGAGAAGTGGATAACAGAGAATGAGACTGTTGGATGGCATCACCAACTTGATGGACATGAGCTTGAGCAAGCTCCAGAAGTTGGTGATGGACAGGGAGGCCTGGCGTGGGGCAGTCCATGGGGCTGCAAAGAGTCAGACACAACTGAGCAACTGAACTGAACTGACTGATGTATCACATCTTCTTTATCCATTCATCTGTCAATGGACATTTAGGTTCCAACTTTTAAGAGAGACAAGAGTATTAAAAATATGTCACTGTTACTAGAATGGATCTGAAGGGTATCACTATTGGGGGGTGTGATCCCTGACTAGTCCCACATGTATATAGTCTCAGTCAGTCAGTCAGTTCAGTTGCTCAGTCGTGTCCGACTCTTTGCGACCCCATGAATCGCAGCACGCCAGGCCTCCCTGTCCATCACCAACTCCTGGAGTTCACTCAGACTCACGTCCATTGAGTCAGTGATGCCATCCAGCCATCTCATCCTCTGTCGTCCCCTTCTCCTCCTGCCCCCAATCTCTCCGAGCATCAGAGTCTTTTCCAATGAGTCAACTCTTCGCATGAGGTGGCCAAAGTACTGGAGCTTCAGCTTTAGCATCAGTCCTTCCAAAGAAATCCCAGGGCCGATCTCCTTCAGAATGGACTGGTTGGATCTCCTTGCAGTCCAAGGGACGCTCAAGAGTCCTCTCCAACACCACAGTTCAAAAACATCGATTCTTCGGCACTCAGCCTTCTTCACAGTCCAACTCTCACATCCATACATGACCACTGGAAAAACCATAGCCTTGACTAGATGGACCTTAGTCAGC
>SJYA01002444.1:5710085-5738588 GCA_006410615.1 Neotragus moschatus
TTGGAGAATTTTGAGCATTACTTTACTAGCATGTGAGATGAGTGCAATTGTGCAGTAGTTTGAGCATTCTTTGGCATTGCCTTTCTTTGGGATTGGAATAAAAACTGACCTTTTTCAGTCCTGTGGCCACTGCTGAGTTTTCCAAATTTGCTGGCATATGGAGGGCAGCACTTTCACAGCATCACCTTTCAGGATTTGGAATAGCTCAACTGGAACTCCATCACCTCCACTAGCTTTGTTCCTAGTGATGCTTTCTAAGGCCCACTTGACTTCACATTCCAGGATGTCTGGCTCTAGATGAGTGATCACACCATCATGATTATCCAGGTCATGAAGATCTTTTTTGTACAGTTCCTCTGTGTATTCTTGCCACCTCTTCTTAATATCTTCTGCTTCTGTATATAGTCTAATGTATATAATCTAATATACATTAGATCAATTCCACAATCTTCCCTCCTTTTGATAAATAAACCTACAGACTGTCCCCAGCTAGCACTCAAACCTCCTCTCCAAAGACATGGCTTACACTCATCCACTCCCCAAGCAGTCTGGAACTAGAAACCTGGGACTCTTGAACAACACAGAATCAGCTACCAGTACAACACTGTGATCCAGAACTTACCTGACCATTTCAGGCCAGATCACCCAACCTGCAGAATCAGACTTAAACAATGAAGTGAAAAACTACATCCTTCGAGAGCTATCAAGTTCCCTGGAGTGAGCCTTACAATGACAGAAGGTCTTTCCTTGGAATGTGGCTATTTGGGGGCGCTAAATATAAACATCTCAATTTGGTTAATTTTCCATCTGGGATTTCACATTCTATGTCTACAAGAGCTAGGAATTCTAGAAAGTGATTCCCTACTTGTCAACACCTCACAAAAGGGAGGAAAAGAAACATGATTTCAGGGTCAAGTGAACCCATTCAAGTGAGAAGCGGTAATTGAGAGTGTTCAGGCCCCACCAAAAATAATTCCATTTAACTTCAAACTATGCAAAGCAAACAATGCATGGTCCCTGGTTGAAGTCCTTCTTGATAGTTTCTAGGGAAAAACTTGAGAGAACTAAGGGGGACTTGGCCTTTTAAACCTCAGCTGATATCACAGCAGCTTTCAGCTTATAGACCAGCAGCTATATAATTTGACTCATCCTTCAGAAAATCTATGCACCAATAATTCACTGGAGCCGATTATACAGAGTGAAGTAAGTCAGAAAGAAAAGCACCAATACAGTATACTAACTCATATATATGGAATTTAGAAAGATGGTAATGATAACCCTGTATGCGAGACAGCAAAGAGACACAGATGTATAGAATGGACTTTTGGACTTTGAGGGAGAGGGAGAGGGTGGGAAGATTTGGGAGAATGGCACTGAAACATGTATACTATCATGTAAAAAATGAATTGCCAGTCTATGTTTGATACAGGATACAGGATGCTTGGGACTGGTGCACGAGGATGATCCAGAAAGTTGATATGGGGTGGGAGGTGGAGGGGGGTTCAAGATTGGGAACTCAAGTTCACCTGAGACGGAAAAAAATAAAAAATAAAAATAAATNTGGACTTTGAGGGAGAGGGAGAGGGTGGGAAGATTTGGGAGAATGGCACTGAAACATGTATACTATCATGTAAAAAATGAATTGCCAGTCTATGTTTGATACAGGATACAGGATGCTTGGGACTGGTGCACGAGGATGATCCAGAAAGTTGATATGGGGTGGGAGGTGGAGGGGGGTTCAAGATTGGGAACTCAAGTACACCTGAGACGGAAAAAAATAAAAAATAAAAATAAATAAAAATAAAAATAAAATGTTTTACCATATATTACTAAAAAAAGAATTCAGATCCTAAAGCTTCTAGGTCAGATCCTGTTGAGTAAGAATATCACATAGAAGGGAAAATTTCTGGGTTTTAGGGGTAGATCAATTGACAGTGCTATAAAGTTCAGACCAACAGACTGTAGGCCCATAAATCTGGCCTACCTATTGTTTTTGTAAATAAAATTTTATTAGAACTCTCATGTGTTTACATAGGCCTACCTATTGTTTTTGTAAATAAAATTTTATTAGAACTCTCATTTGTTTACATATGTCTATGGATGCTTCCATGCTGTAATAGCAAAGGTGAGGAATTGCAACAGAGACTATACAGTCGGCAGAACCTAAAATATTTACTGTCTGACCCTTCACAGAAAAAAAATCTGCATCCCCTGGTGAAAGATTTCCAAACTTTTTGATCAGATACCCCTACTGATAAAAGAAAGTTATGGAGCTGTCACAGGAGTGGGGGGAGGAAAGAAGGTACAGTCTGTCTATGGAACATGTGTTAAGTTACCCTTAAAAGTGCATTCCAATATACATCAGCTGCAGACACATAGTGTTTGATTCCACTTATAGGAGATACCTAGAATAGTCAAATTCATAGTCAGAAAGTACATTGGTAGATGCCGGGGCTGGGGAGTGGGGAGGGGGAATGGGGAGTTAGTGTTTAACTGGGACAGAGTTTAAGATTAGGAAAGTGAAAAATTCGGGAGAGGGATGATAGTGAGAAGTGCACACCCATGTGAATGGACTCAGTGCCACTGAACTGCACAGTTCCATATGGTTAATGCAGTATGCTTTATGTGACTTTTACCACTATTGTTAAAAGATTGTTTTAAGTTATGGAGCATGTAGCCCTATTATGTGGATGAGTTATGGGATATGTATATAGCTTCAAAGTGCATGCATGCTAAGTTGCTTCAGCCATGTCTGACTCTTTGCCACTCCATGGACCATAGCCTACCAGGCTTCTCTGTCCATGGGATTCTTCATGCAAGAGTCCTGGAATGGCTTGCCATGTCCTCCTACAGGGGATCTTCCTGACCCTGGAACAGAACCATGTCTCTTGTCTCCTGCATTGGCAGGTGGGTTCTTTACCACCAGTGCCACCTGGGAAGACCAGCTTCAAAGTATCTCTCCACAGGGTGTGGAGAAAAGGGAACCCTCTTACACTGTTGGTGGGAATGCAAATTAGCACAGCCACAATGGAGAACAGTGTGGAGATTCCTTAAAAAATTGCAAATAGATCTGCCTTATGACCCAGCAATCCCACTGCTGGGCATACACACTGAGGAAACCAGAATTGAAAGAGACACATGTACCCCCATGTTCATCGCAGCACTATTTATAATAGCCAGGACATGGAAGCAACCTNAAAAAAAAAAAAAAAAAAAGTATCTCTCCACAAATTATTTTCTAACCATAAAGGGGAGGATATTAATAGTAACCTTAGTGTGAAAACTCTCCAACAGATATTGCCTTATCCAGGCAACCAAATTAACATCACCAGAAGCAGGACAAGTCAAAACCACGCATGTCCTGGATGATGCCCTAAGAAACCACATCAGCATTATGTGAGCAGCAGCCACACCAAGAACACAAAGCTGAATAGAATCTCGAGGAAACATTAGCAAACCTGAATTGAGGGAGAGTCTTCAGGGTCTGTCTGTCAAGGTCATGCAAGGCTGGAAGGGACTGGGGACTGTTCTGCATTAAAGGAAGATCAAAAGATGCAATGGCAACCTATATGTGATCCTGGACTGGATGCTGGGCCAGGAAAGAAAGTGACTGTTTAGGGTATTATGGGGGCAATTGATCAAATCTGCATAGGGGCTGTGGATTAGATACTAGTGGTTCATCAATGTTAAATCTTCACATCTTTGCACTGTGGTCTTGGAACAGGATGNAAAAGATGCAATGGCAACCTATATGTGATCCTGGACTGGATGCTGGGCCAGGAAAGAAAGTGACTGTTTAGGGTATTATGGGGGCAATTGATCAAATCTGCATAGGGGCTGTGGATTAGATACTAGTGGTTCATCAATGTTAAATCTTCACATCTTTGCACTGTGGTCTTGGAACAGGATGTCTTTGTTCTTAGGAAAAAACACGCTGAAATAGTTTAGGATAAATAGACAATATATCTGCAGTTTACTGTCAGTCAGATGGTTCTGGGGGAAATCTGTCTCCCTGTCCCCCTGTGTGTGTGTGTGTGTGTGTGTGTGTGTGTGTGTGTGTGTGTGTATGTGTGTGTGTAAACAGATGATTGATAGATGCTAGAGAAAAAGAAATAATGATAGATGGAGGATAGATGGACAGGTAGATGGAAGATAGGTATATAAAATGATAAAGAAATGGGGGCAAAATATAAACAATTGACGAATCTCAGTAAAGGATATGGGGCTTTCCAGATTGCCCTAGTGGTAAAGAATGTGCCTGCTGATGCAGGAGATGCTAAAAGATGCACGTTCAATTCCTGGTTCGGGAAGATCCCCTGGAGGAGGAAATGGCACCCTACTCCAGCATTCTTGCTGGGAGAATCTCATGGACAGAGGAGCCTGATGTGTGTGTGTGTGTGTGTGTGTGTGTGTGTGTGTATGCGCATAAATAGATGACTAATAGATGATAAACAGAGATAATGATTGATGGATAGACAGATGGAGAAATAGATAAAATGATAAAGAAATGGGGGCAAAATGTAAACAATCGATGAATCTGAGTAAAGGATATAAAAGCATTTTTTATGCTATTCTTGCTGCTTTTCTGCAAATATTAATTATGTTAAAATAAGATTTTTTTTAATGCAGAACAAAAATCCCCCAAAGCACCCCCAAGGACAGAGCTCTTATTTTTGACTCATTCTTGGCAGCTCAGGCCCTCTGGGTTCATTTATTTTCAGGCCAGTAATACAAAGTGGATTTTCCCTGAGGTCTGCATGCTGCTCCTTCAGGCACCCCCTTCTCATCCCCCAGTTACTGATTTCTGGGTCCCCGCCCAGGATGGCCTCCCTGGGCACCTGCTGCAGGGAATGAGCGTCTCCATGGCATTCATGACCTTTGAGGTTGGTGGAAAGCAGGCTTGTAGAGTGTGTTGTCCCGCCCAGGATGGCCTCCCTGGGCACCTCTGCAGGGAATGAGTTTCTCCATGGCATTCACGACCTTTGGAGTTGGTGGAAAGCAGGCTTGTAGAATGTGTTTTCCTGCCCAGGATGGCCTCCCTGGGCACCTGCTGCGGGGAATGAGCTTCTCCATGGCATTCATGACCTTTGGAGTTGGTGGAAAGCAGGCTTGTAGAGTGTGTTATCCTGCCCAAGATGGCCTCCCTGGGCACCTGCTGCGGGGAATGAGTGTCTCCATGGCATTCATGACCTTTGGAGTTGGTGGAAAGCAGGCTTGTAGAGTGTGTTGTCCTTTTCCCAGATGAGACACAGCACGGCAGTTCTTCTAAAACAAAGGAAGAGAGATGCTGAATGTTGTGCAAATTTTGGTTTGACCAGTCTGGCTTATGCTGCTAATTCTAATATCCATTCATCCCTTTTTTCCTATATAAACAGGATATTGATTAATTTAGGTGGCAATGTACCTAGAGTCTGTTGAAGGTAACCATGTTACACTGCTCTGGCCAACAAGCAGTGCTGACTGGGGTCAGGAGGGAAGAGTTCTGGAAAAAACACTTGCTTTCCTCTTAAAGGGGAATAGATGAGATTAGTGTTATCCTTCATCCTATTTCTAGTCCTGAATACAGATAATGGCTGGAGCTGTGGCAGCCATTTTACAATCATGAGGAAACCCCCAGGAAACTCAGAATGACAGTCCTGATAGCCTTGAGTCATTAAATCATGGCCCACAACTGTCTACTTCTCACGTGAGAAAAAAATAAAGCCTTATTTGTTTAAAACACTGTTAGTTGTGTATTCTATCACTTTTTTCAAACCCAATTTTTAATTGTCATAAAAATAAATCTTATTTTCCTTTTTGTATCTTAGGCTCCAGAGAAGAGCTATGATAAAATATACTGCATTCTATTCTCTTGGGGGTCCCTTCCTGTTCTCCCTGCCACAATAATTTTCAGTTAAACTGTGGGCTTAATTCTTCAGTCCTGATTCAGACAAAGCTCCCACGGGGAGCATTCTCTGCATAATGCTGACGATTCCTACTTTCCTTCTCCAAACTGAATATTTTCACTTTTGCTTAATTATTAATATGCTGCAGATATATTTAAGATGCGACCCCAGCATAAAGTATATTTAAAACTTGAGCAAGGCTTTCCATCACACTGATAAATAAAGGATGAGTTGCCCCAGCCTGCCTTCCCCCGACTGCTCGGCAGCTCTGCCGCCTGTCTGTCCAACCAGCTGACAGGATCATCGTAAGGATCACGCTCGAGGAATTATAAGCCCAGGACTCCACAGGGAATGGCAAATGTAAACAATAGCCAAGAGGCTATGTGTGAAGATTCGTTTATCAAGACAGATCCCAAGAGGAAGACTAGTTCTGGAAATAGATTTTCCCCAGCCTGACTCAGGACACAGAAGAGTGTCCAGCCTCTGTTCAGAAACACTAGCAACCAGACTCCATAGGCTGGGATAGGACAAGCCAACAGATTTTGGGGAGCAGAAACAGCAAAGAGACAGTGAGCACCAGGATGAGACATCAATGTGAATGTTGCTCAGTCAATAGCTAATTTCTTGCAGGTCAAATACAGCTGCAGAGTGTTCATCTGGGTTAAGATAGTATGATACACATGAACCTATCCACAGGACCGAACAGCTGCACAGATGTGGAGAAAAGCCTTGTGATTGCCGAGGAGGAGGGGAGCAGGGGGAGGGATAGACTGGGAGTTTGGGGTTAGCAGAGGCAAACTATTAGTGTTACATTTAGAATGGATAGACAACAAGGTCCCCCTGTATAGCACAGGGAACTATATCCAGCCTCCTGGAATAAACTACGAAGGAAAAGAATAGCCCACCAGGCTCCTCCATCCATAGGATTCTCCAGGAGTGGGTTGCCATTTCCTTCTCCAGGGGATCTTCCCGACCCAGGTATCGAACCCAGGTCTCCCACATTGCAGGTAGACACTTTAACCTCTGAGCCACCAGGGAAGCCAAAAAGAATATACAATAAAAATGTATACATGTGAATAATTGAGTCACCTTGCTATACAGTAAAAATTAGCACAACATTGTAAATCAACTATTGTTGTTGTTGTTTAGTCATTAAGTTGTGTGCAACTCTTTTGCGACCCCATAGACTATAGCCCACCAGGCTCTTCAGTCCATGGGACTTTCCAGGCAAGAAGACTGGAGTAGGTTGCCATTTTCGTCCTCCAGGGGATTTTCTTGATCCAGAGATCAAAGCCATGTCTCTTATGTCTCTTGCATTGCAGGTGGATTCTTTACCACTAGCACCACCTGGGAAGCCCCAAACTATACTTCAATTTAAAAAATAATATATATTCTTGATTCAGACATATATATGTATACACACACACACATACATATAAATCACTTTGCTGTACACCTAAAGGTAATACAACATTGTAAATCAACTATATTTCAATAAAATTTTTAAAAAACAGGAAAAAAAGACATTATAATTCTAAAACACCCAAACAATTGGACATTTCTCTAGATAGATTACAGAGGACAAGAGGCCCCTGAAGCTTTGTAATGCTTTTATCATAGCTTGCACAGAGATGGCCATGGAAGAATGGGGGACAGAATGGGTAGCTCCCAGTAAAAGTAGAAAAAGAGCCCAGTGTATCAGGTATACCAGGTAACATTGCACAGAGATTCCTGTGGCACCAGGGAATGGGCATCTCCACAGAGGTCTGGTGGTGGATGATGGATTAGGAGGACAGGTCTCACTGAAAGAGATCCAGGGCCACGAGGAGATGGGGATCACTTAGCAAAACCTTGAGAACACCAAGGAACAGGCATCACTTGGGGGAATCCTGGGGATACCAGAGGAATGGACATCACTTTATCAGATCCTGGGACACCAGGGGAAAGACATCACTGACAGCAATCCTGGGAGGATCAGGAGGCATACTTGCATCAGATGCGTGAAAGATGTTTACACAGTTGGCTTTTGCCTTGGGTAGCCTCTGCTCCATTATAAGACAACCATGCCCTAGGCAGTATCCTCTCCTTCAGCCCAAACCCCAGAGTGAGACACCTGCAGGGCACCCCCTGAACCCTGAGCCTAAAGCAGAACTGTCCACGCATGCCCAGTCCACTCTGCTGGGCTTCACTTGACCTGCATGCCCCAATATGAGAAGCCACTTGCAATCTTCTGTGACTTGGAGACCTGGGAGTGTTTGTTACACAGCAGTTGCTGACTGCTAGCTCCTGCCTGCTGAAGACACGCTACCCATGTAGTGGAGGGGAACAGAGAAGTCTGTGATCTGTGTTCAAGAACAACAGTCAATTTGTGCAGCCTATTAATTCTATCTGCCTTTGGAGAGAAAGAAAATCATTATACAGTAACTTGAGAGACTTTATGCTTCACATCAGAGGGTATCCCATCATACTTTCATAGACTTGAATATCCATGCTTATCAACAGCATTTGTCTACAAATGCAAGTTAACATAATAATGTGCTGTGAGCTGGGTTATCACAACCGAGTCAGTGCACACCCCAGCCTGCCTTGGTTGTTTCTCAGGGGGCCTGGGGGGGTCTCAGTCCCACACAGAGTCCTGATTAGCCCTTGCTTTATAAAATCAGACAGACAACCTTCAAAGCACACAGATGTGTCTATTGTATTTCTTTTATTTGATGTCAAGAACTCAAGGATTTAGTTTTCAACTGTAACATATACTCCATTCCATTGTACAAGCATTTTTCACTTAAAGTCTCAACAATACTGAAAAAAATCAGAAGCTCAGTGGGAAATTGCTTTTCCGAGTCCTATTTTCTACTATTTCAAACTGGAGACGTTATTACACGTTACACATCCACCCAAATGCTCCAACCAATTTTATAAGTGTAGCTTAAAAAAAAAAAAGTAAAATCCCTATATATACATAACAACCTGTCCTGGGAGCAGGTAAAAATCTTACAGCATCACTTGCTGACTATAAGACAATTCATACAATTGTCACAAACAGTTGTTGTGGACGCCGCTTCCCCAGGATATCTGAGATTCAGGGCTCTTTGGTGGGCAAAAGGAAGCCTTTCAAATATCTTGACTTTGAGGCTCTATTGCTGCTGCTGCTGCTAAGTCCCTTCAGTCGTGTCCGACTCTGTGCTACCCCATAGACGGCAGCCCACCAGGCTCCCCCATCCCTGGGATTCTCCAGGCAGGAACACTGGAGTGGGTTGCCATTTCCTTCTCCAATGCATGAAAGTGAAAAGTGAAAGTGAAGTTGTTCAGTCATGTCCAACTTGAGGCTCTACCACTTGTATTTTGAGAGAAAGTTGAAACTTTGTCCATTTAGCAATTGGTTTAAAATGTCATCTTGAATTGTGGGGTCAAAAATGTGTATTTCTCTTTAAATACATATCTGAGAAGAGATTTATTTATATCATATATGTGTGTTAAGTTATATATTATATATTAATATATGCATTGTTCCTGTTCTTTAGTTGCTAAGTCATGTCCGACTCTTTGCAACCCCATGGACTGTAGCCCACCAGGCTCCTCTGTCCATGGGATTTCCCAGCAAGAAGAGTGGAGTGGGTTGCCAGGCCCTCCTCCAGGAAATCTGTCCGACCTAGGGATCAAACCCAAGTCTCTTGTGTCTCCTACACTGGCAGGATTCTTTACCACTGCACCACCAGGGAAGCGTATGCATATCTAATGAAGTTTGATTTTCAAAACCAACAGATGTACTTCCAGTACATGTATATGTACCACTTCTTTACCCATTCACCTGTTGATGGACGTTTAGGTTGCTTTCATGTCTTGGCTATTGTAAATAGTTCTTGATGACACCTGAGTTCTCCAAGTACCTGAGACTTTCCCAGCTCAGTCCTTGCTGCAGCTCGAGACACTAGCTACCCTCTGGCGCCACCTACTGGTTCTCTTTCCCCTTCACAACTTTTTTTATATTGGTTGTGGGAATGGAGGGATGACGTTCTGATTCCTAAGGTGGTACATCTGTGCTTGGGCTTCCCTGGTGGCTCAGACGGTAAAGAATCTGCCTGCAATGTGAGAGATATGGGTTTGATCCCTGGGTTGGGAAGATCTCCTGGCAAAGGGCATGGGACCCACTCCAGTATTCTTGTCTGGAGAATTCCTTGGACAGAAGAGTCTGGCAGCCCATGGGGTCGCAAAGAGGTGGACACGACTGGGCGACTTTCACTTCCACACATTTTTGCTTGACATTTGTACAAAATACAAAAATAGCCCAAAGACAAGCCCCAGCTATAAACAAGCCTCACCCACCCATAAAGCCCCACTTTGAAATAACCATTGTTCATATTTTTGGTACCAACTTTCCAGTTTATCTTGTGATATTATTTTATTATGTGTATTTCATGTATATTATATTTACTATATGTATCTTCTCTATACATGTTGCGTTAGGGGAAGATTATTGTTACTTCATTCTGTTTTCCCTAGATTCTATTCTGTAACCTGGTTGGTTCTATTTAATTCACACTTTCCCTTAATCCATGATGTTTGAATATTGTCATCGTTATAACAGTCTGTAACTTATGTATGTCTGCCTCCCATTATTTGATATTTCACTTAATTCTGCATGATTTAATTTATTCCTGGGAACAAAACACCTAGATCTACCAACTGTAGGCTTTTTTATGGCTTTGGATTCTCTTTGTCTAATCGCCTTCTGTGTGTGTGTGTGTGTGTGTGTGTGTGTGTGTGTGTGTGTGTTGTGCTTAGTTTCTCAGTCTTGTACTGCTCTTTTGTGACCCTATGGACTGTAGACCGCCAGGCTCCTCTGTCCATGGGATTCTCCAGGCAGCAAGAATACTGGAGTGGGTTGCCATTCCCTTCTCCAGGGGATCTTCCCAAACCAGGATCGAATCCATATCTCTTATGTCTCTTGCATTGCAGGAGGATTTACTGTCTGAGCCACCAGGGTAAGCCCAATTGCCTTCTAGGAAGTACCAATTTGCATTCCCATGAACAGTGCCTCTTTCCCTACATCCTCACCAATGTCTGGCAGTATCATTTGTTAAAAATTATAGCCAACATGGTATGTAAAACAATGGTAACTCATTGCTTTAATTTGCTTGGGTCAGAGTGGGGGGTCCAGTGAGTGCTGCTCAGCCACAAAGCAGCTGTTTGACCCCGGGCCAGTCACCTAATTTTTCTGTGTATCAATTTCTTTGATTGTATGGTAAGAATCATATTGTACACTGGGACAACTCCTGGCTTGTGTGAGCTTGGGATGAGCCCATACATGGAAAGCCCGGAGGACAGTGGCTTATATACAGGAAAGTGTAAATATTGATGGGGAAGGGCACACCTTTCAGGAGTTTGTTCAGTTGGACCGGGTTTCATTACCCTGAGCTCATAGCAGCTCTCTTGAAACAATGTTATTTAATTGTGAGCAACTTTGGTTGCTATGACTTTTACCATTAGGAAGATTTGATTTACATTTCACATTTTACCCAAATGGGTGTTTCCCTGTTAGCTCAGATGGCAAAGAATCCTCCTGCAATGCAGGGATCCAGGTTTGACTCCTGGTCAGGAAGGTCCCCTGGAAAAGGAAATGACACCCCACTCCAGTATTCTTGCCTGGGAAATTCCATGAACAGAGGAGCCTTGCAGGCTACAGTCCATGGGGTCCCAAAGAGTCAGACATGATTGAGCTACTAACACTTTCACTTTATCCAACAGAGTAGAAAAGACTTTAGGAGACTAACATGAATGGGTAATTTCCAACTGTATGGTCTTTTGGAGTTTGAAAAGCTGCTTCTAATTTTAAAATAATAATATTAATTCATAGATGGATAATATAATGGGTAAAATTATGTTAAAGCAAATACAGCAAAATACTAATTTTAGAATCTAGATGGTGGGCAGACCTATACTGATGACACAACTTTTTCACATTTCTATGTGTTTGAAAAACTGCTTTTTTGACATAATTTCATTTTTTCTCTCTCTGGCCAAGCAGATTTCTGAGTCTCTTTATCTCGATCTGTCTTTCTTGCCTAAGTTCTGAGTGTTGGCGTTATGGGCTCTTGCCTGCAACTCTTCCCCTTTGTACATTAGGTTCCTCAAGTAAGACTAATGGTTCTAGGGCTCAGTCACCCCTCCTCCCCTGGCACCTCCCCTCACATCTCCAGCACCCACTCCTTCAGTGAGGGCCACCCTGACTCTGACAGCCATCCCCAGCCCTCCCCCCACACACCTGGGTGGTAACTCAAGTTCAACCATTCAAATTGAGGGGCACCATTACCACCAAGAATCTCAAGTTATATATATATGTGGGTGTATATATATATATATATATATATACATACACACATATATATGAATACTACTCAGTCATAAAAAATGAAATACTGCCATTTTCAGGAACATGGATGGGCCTAGAGATTATCATATTCAGTGAAGTCAGTCAGGAGAAAGACTATCATATCATTTATATGTGGAATCTAAAAAATTATACAAATCAACCTATTTATAAAACAAAAACAGTCTCATGCACACAGAGAACAGACTTATGGTTACTGAATGGAAAAGAGGAGGAGGAATAAGTTAGGGGTTTGGGATTAGCAGATAAACACTACCATATATAAAACAGGGGATCTTCCCAATCCAGGGATTGAACTCGGGTCTCCTGCATTGCAAGCAGATTCTTTACTGTCTACCACTAGCAAAGCCTGAGATAAACAACAAAGAAACCATATGCAATATCTTGTAATAACCTATGATGGGGAAGAACCTGAAAAAGAACATATACATGTGTATAGGGCTTCCCCAGTGGCTCAGTGGTAAAGAATTCACTTGCAATGCAGGAACTGCAAGGGATGCAGTTTCGGTTCCTGGGTCGGGAAGATCCCCTGGAGGAGGGCCACGGCAACCCCGTTTCCAGTATTGCTGCCTGGAAAATCCCATGGACAGAGGACTCTGCCAGTCTACAGTCTATAGGATTGCAAAGAGCCGGACACAACTAAAATGATTTAGCAAGCACACACACGTGTATATTATGTAGGTGAAATGAAGTGAAAGTCACTCAGTTGTGTCTGACTCCTTGTGACCCCATGGACTATACAGTCCAAGGAATTCTCCAGGCCAGAAGACTGGAGTGAGTGGCCTTTCTCTTCTCCAGGGGAACTTTCCAACCTAGGGATCGAACCCATGTCTCCTGCATTGCAGGCACATTCCTTACGACCTGAGCCACGAGGTATGTACATATAACTGAATCCCTTGGCTGTACATCTGAAACTAACAAGATATTGTGAATCAAGTGTAGTTACATTTTTAAAAAGAGCCTCAAGTTCTCCCCCATCCAGCCCCACTCCAACCCTCTCCTGCAGCACATGTGCTGGAGTTATTTTATTTCCGTGGGCTGAGGGGCACCCCAGTGCTATCATGGTCTGTGCTGCTGCTTCCCCAGACCACTTCCCCTCAGTCCACAAGAATAACATAACCCCATCACACATCAGCACTGCAAGCACTGAGTCCAGTCTTTCAGGACATGACATCACTGAAGAATCCAGTTCACTCTCTTTCACCACCTAGCTGACCTCAGCTTCCCCCTAAGGAGAATTATTAACAAGACAGCAGCCAGGGCAGAGTGAGTCCAGAGAGCACAGGTGGTTTGTTTGTGTGGCTTGAATGTTGGGAATTCCACAGGGGCTCAGACCCCCTCAGGGCCTGTGGACAAGCTCATCACTAAATCACTGGCTCCTGCTTTGGTCACCTAGGTATCCCTTTCCCCATGGTCCCCCTCCCCATTTCCAATAGGATTAGGAGAAGCCACTAAGCATTGTGGGAAACTCCCTCCCGTTGCCTTCTCAGAAGGCTGCGATTATGAAAGCCCTGGCCCAGCGTTTATTCCACCTATTGACCAAAGAGTCCCCTGCTGTCTTGAGATCCTTCACAGGGCTGAATAGGCTCCAGTTTACAAAAGCGGTCGCGGCGGGGATGTTTTCCACGATGCCGTCCTACAGGTAACCATTGTCTGCGGATTATTCTTGTACTGCAAGCTTTGGAGGCCTGAAGTCGGAAGGGGCCCGCCTTCACAAACGATGATAAACAGCTCTTAAAGGGTCGCACAGGTCAGCGAGAAATGGGATTTGATTGACATAGATTCTATTGACCCAGGGTTTTTAAGAAAACAGTTACCAAGGAGAAAAAGAAGCCACATTCCACAGCTGGGCAAAGAGCCTGGATTCAGGGATTGTGACAGAGCGCCCTCTGCTGCTCATTCAAGGCTCTGCAGACCATGAGAGCAAATCGCAGCGAAAACCTAGGCTTGTGCTATATAGTAGTTTCTCACTAGTTACCTATTTTATATATAGTAGTGAGAAGGCGATGGCACCCACTCCAGTACTCTTGCCTGGAAAATCCCACGGACGGAGGAGCCCGAGAGGCTGCAGTCCATGGGGTCGCTAAGAGTCGCACATGACTGAACAACTTCACTTTCACTTTTCACTTTCACGCATTGGAGAAGGAAATGGCAACCCACTCCAGTGTTCTTGCCTGGAGAATCCCAGGGACGGGGGAGCCTGGCGGGCTGCCATCTCTGGGGTCGCACAGAGTCGGACACGACTGAAGTGGCTTAGCAGCAGCAGCAGCAGCAGCAGCAATGCGTATATATCGATTCCAGTCTTCCAATTTATTCCTCCTTTCCCTCAGGTAACCATAAGTTTTGTTTTCTACATCTGTGACTCTGGTAAATTTAGTTCATTTGTGCCATTTTTTAAAAAGTCCATATATAAGCAGCATCATATGATATTAGTCTTTCTCTGCCTAAGTGCATTTTTAAGGCCACATGAGCTCCACAGGTCCTTCATCCCCGATACCCAACATCCTTTTACCCATGGAGAGACTAAGGCCCAGAGAAGGGAGTAGAGGCAAGGAAAGATGCCATCACTGAAGTGACAGTGATGGAATGGAACGCGTCTCAGAATTTATGAAAACTAATCATTCAACAGAACTCAATCAAGCTTATTCATCAACACAGAAGGTAGTGAAAGAAGCGGGTGATGTCATCTGGAAGTGTATTGTTCAAGACTTGTTTCTTTGAGAGAAAGCCAGGCAACTCCCTGTTCAAATGAAAATACATCCCCAGGAGGGTGTTCAGCTCCACCGTAGCCAGGGCCCCATCCCAGCATCTCCCTCAGTGGAGACACCTGGTCCTTCATCCCCGATACCCAGCTGGCCCCCTGGTTCTGCCCAGTGCCTCCTTGTAAACACAACTGTATCTCTTTTTTCCTCCCAAGCCCATGCCTTCATCTTTGGCAAGACCCTCCGCAGCCGCAGAGAAGAGGTTCCAGTCTCTGCTTTTACAAATCATACACAGAGAACTCGAAGGGGAGAGCCATCACTGAGAAGGTCAGGGCATTGTCTGGAAGAGGGCAACGTGGTTCCCCCAGAAGGACCCACGCTCCTCGTCAGCTTCTGCGTCTTGCTTCTCTGTTCAGTGGCTTCCCACGATCTGTCATGTGGACATCTCAGCTCCTCCCTCTGGCTTCTCTATGAAGTGTGGGGCTAAGTGTGAAGTGGAAGTGGGGAACAGAAAAAGGGTTGTCACAATGGCACCCCACTCCAGTACTCTTGCCTGGAAAATCCCATGGACGAAGGAGCCTGGTAGGCTGCAGTCCATGAGGTCACTAAGAGTCGGGCACGACTGAGCGACTTCACTTTCACTTTCCACTTTCATGCATTGGAGAAGGAAATGGCAACCCACTCCAGTGTTCTTGCCTGGAGAATCCCAGGGACGGGGGAGCCTGGTGGGCTGCTGTCTGTGGGGTCGCACAGAGTCGGACACGACTGAAGCAACTTAGCAGCAGCAGCAGCAGCAGCAGAGACACTAAATTATAGCACTGCCCCACCTGTGTGGTATCCCTGTCAACCCGTCACGGTGTCTTATTTTTAAGTCTTTTAATTCATGATTATTATTTTTTAATTAAGGCTTGACAATGCTGGAAATGCAGGAGACATGGGTCTGATCCCTGGTAGATAGGTAAAATGATAAAGAAAGGGGGGCAAAATATAAACAATCAATGAATCCGAGTAAAGGATATAGGTTTTCCCGGGTGGCACCAGTGGGTAAAGAACCCACCTGCCAATGCAGGAGATGTAGGAGATGCAAGTTCAATCCTGGGTGGGGAAGATCCCCTGGAGGAGGAAATGGCAACCTGCTCCACTATTCTTGCCTGGGGAAATTCCATGGACAGAAGAGCCTAGTGGGCTACAGTCCATGGGGTCACAAACAGTCAGACATGCCTGAGCGGCTGGGCACACACATTGCTATACGATGTTGCTGCTGTCCAGCAAAGTGATACAGTTATACAACATAGACACATTCTTTTCTATATTCTTTTCCATTATGACCTATCACAGGACATTGAATGTAGTTTTCTGTGCTATACAGTAGGACCTTGTTGTTGATCAGGGCATCTTTATTTGCTATCTAATGTCATGCTTCCTGGGACAGGAAAATACTCTCATGGTGAGAACAGGTCTGCACAGATTTGGGAGGTCCTGTTCTGTGACTCAGAACGCAGCCCACTTTCCTCCAGCCTCTAGACCTGGCCAGGTGCAGGAAACTCAGTCTCCCTTTCCATGGACCCAATGACCCAGCCTACTCTGGACGGTGACCCCTTAGATGTTGGCATCCTCCATGTAGAGGTCCACTTGGTGCCCGGACAGGGAGCAGGTGAGGGCTCACCCGCCAGCCAGTGCCAGGCCCCCCGAGACCCTGAAGTGTGTGTGTATCTGACCCTGACACCCTGTGCACAGCCCAGCCCCAGGGGCCACAGGGCAGCAGGCTGGGCATCAGAGCAGGGGTCAGTGGGGAGGGGCCAGGTGTGCAGGGGCTTCCCTGGTAGCCCAGTCGTTAAAGAATCTGCCTGCAGTGCAGTGTGGGAGACTTGGCTTCAATCCCTGGGTCGGGAAGATCCCCTGGAGAAGGGAGTGGCTACTCACTCCAGCATTCTTGCCTGGAGAACTCCATGGATAGAAGAACCTGGCAGGCTACAGTCCATGGGGTCGCTTGAGTTGGACATGACTGAACGCACAGGTGTGCAGGGTGTTAAGGGTGAGGCGTGGCCACCTGAGAACCCATCCAGGGAGGCAGAAGGACCACCTGAGGGCACAGCAAGCCTGTGGCACTCATTCCATTGTCCCATCAGATCCCACAAGACACCCATTCAAGGACAAAATGATTACGAATTATAAGATGGCAGACGTTATGAGCTAGGTTGTCCCCTTAGATTTCATATGTCGAAGCCCTAAAACCCAGGGCCCCCCAAATCTGATATTATTTGCAAATAGGGTTTTGTGGATGGAATTAGTTAAGATGAGGTCGATCTGGAGTAGGGTGAGCCCCTAACCCAACATGACTGCTGTCCTTATGAAAAGGGGGGAATTCAGGCACAGACAGGGTGCAGGAAGGAGATGCATGAAGACATGGGGAACAGGGGGTGGGGAGGGAATGGGCCATCTGCAGGCTGAGGAGAGAAGCTCGGGACAGTCTCCCTCGTGGCCCCAGTAGGAGCCAGCCCTGCGGCACCTGCACTGTGAGACGATTCATTCCTGCTAGTTAAGCCGCCTAGTCGGCAATGCTTTGTCACGGCTGCCCCAGGACAGAAAAAGAGACTGTGTTGTGTTGAACCCCTAGTGCCGGGCCTCCTGGGTGTGGGACCTCTGGTGACCGCATGAGTCTCAACCAGGAGACTGCTGGCTTTTGAGGTTCCACTAGTGAAGGCCTCCTGCTTTTTCCTCCTGAGCATGCGTTTTGTCTTTTCTACTAATGGCACTCTGATTAGAGAGAGGAGGCACCCCCAATATGCTGTGTGCATTTTGGGGGGGTTTCCCCAGCTNGGTGACCGCATGAGTCTCAACCAGGAGACTGCTGGCTTTTGAGGTTCCACTAGTGAAGGCCTCCTGCTTTTTCCTCCTGAGCATGCGTTTTGTCTTTTCTACTAATGGCACTCTGATTAGAGAGAGGAGGCACCCCCAATATGCTGTGTGCATTTTGGGGGGGTTTCCCCAGCTCTGGGCACCAGGATGCCCAAGCGGCATCACCAACTCATCTCTCTAGCCAGCTTAGCAGGCACAGAGATGGGAAAGTGACCCACGACCTGGACAGTGCGTGCATTCCTGGTAGTTTCTCTCTCTTTTTAAAAAAGCTTTATTCATCTATTTTTGGTTGTACTGGATCTTTTGTCACTGTGCATGGGCTTTCTCTAGTTGCAGTGAGCAGGGCTTACCTTCTACTTGTGGTGTGCAGGCTTCTCACTGGGGTGACTTCTCTTGTGGCAGAGCACAAGCTCTCGAGCCCAGGCTTCAGTAGTTGTGGCACATGGGCTTAGCTGCCCCTCAACATGTGGGACCTCCCTGGACCAGGTGGATAAGAATCCACCTGCCAATGCAGGGGACACAGGTTCGATCCCCGGGCCTGGAAGATACCATATGCTGCAGAGCAACTAACTCCATACACCGCAACTGCTGAGCCCTTGAGCCCTAGAGCCCGAGCTCTGCAACAAGAGAAGCCAGAGCAATGAGAAACCCATGCAAGAGAGCAAGCCCTGCTCGCCACAACCAGAAAGAAAAAAAAAAAAAAAAAACCCTCATGCAGTCAAAAATAAATAAATAATTTTAAAAAATAAATTAAAATAAAGAAAATTTTTTTTAAGTTTGTGCAAGATGGAGAGGAACTCAAAATAGAGTGGAAAAGAACACTTACTATCTGCACCCTTCAAAAGGATTCATATTTTCAAAATCTATCTCCACCCCTCAAGAAAGGGACTATTATTAATATCATTAGCTCTGATTCATGGATGGGTTCAGTCTAAGGAAGGTAAACTCTAGCGGACTCAGGCTGGCACAGGGTTGGAGAGGAACAGGTTATCAAGTTCTGCTAACACTCTTTGCTGGAAAGTTCCATTCAGATTGATATCTTAGCAGCTCCCTATCCTCCACCATGGGTCTCATCGATCCTGCCATCAATATGGTATCTATTTTATTAGTGTGTCACAACACACTTCAACGTTATTTATGGGAAGTCCTTCCCTTATATTTCTTTTTTGGCAGAAACGTCCTTTTTAATCTTCCTAGATGAATTTGAGATACACTGGGCAGCATTTTCAAAAATAATTGGAGGAAAATTTACTCTTGAAATACTGAGTCTTTCCACCTGGAATTATGATGTCTATCTTCATTTATTTAAAAGTCCTTTTACATCCTTTGTGAGACCTCAGTTTTCTTTAAACAAGCAAACCTCTCCCCTTGCATATTAAAAAAAAAACAAACTCTCTTAATACCTGTGTTATAAATTCAAAATTGAAGCTACTAACCTGCTGGAAATGGGCAATAATGAAAATTGAGATGAAAAAGAACAATCATAGCTATAAATTTTGAGCCCCATAAATATCGATCCTTTGATTGAAAGAATAAATAAATGAATCATTTCTGTTTATCTCAGGTAAATATATCATTTCTGATAGGTTTTTTAGCATTCTGAAAAGGACGCCTGACAATTGCACATGACCCCAGCGGGGTCCACTCCCCTGGGCTATGTGACGTCACTAAAATGTGGGACAAGCCGTGGCACTGATAGCAGCCCAGCAACCAGGACCCTCAGCAAACTCACTCAGCTCCCAGGCTCTTCCCGAGGCCAGGACAGGCTTCCCTTCCTTTCTTAAGGGACAGAGGACCTGCACCCACGCCTGGGGCTGTCTGCCATCCCCTACCATGGCCAACATGTGCCCTGCAAGAAACTAGTAGACAAATGAGTGGATAAAGATGTGGTACATATATACAGCGGAATATTACTCAGTCATTAAAAACAAAACTGGGTCATGTGTAGAGATGCGGGTGGACCTAGACACTGTCACACAGAATGGAGTAAGACAGAAAGAGAAGAACAAATATCGTGTATTAATGTATGTATGGGGCTTCCTAGCTGTAAAAGATCCACCTCCTAGGCAGCAGACACAGGTTCAATCGCTGGGTCAGGAAAATCCCCTGGAGAAGGAAATAGCAACCCACTCCAGTATTCCTTCATGGGAAATCCATGGACAGAGGAGCCTGGTGGGCTACAGTCCATAGGGTCACAAAGAGTCAGACACAACTGAAGCAACTGAGCACGCACACACCACCATGTGTAAAATACCTAGCTAGAGGGAAGCTTCTTATAGCACAGGGCGCTCAGCTCCATGCTCTGTGATGACCGAGAGAGGTGAGTCATGTCCTCAGGCAGCCCCGCCCCGGCTGGGCTACAGCCCTGCGTCCAGAGCCAGGGTTGGAAGTACTGCTGGCTGAGCACCACCAGCGAGCAGCCACCTCGGTCATTTCAGTCCCGGAAGTGATGCACATTGTCTCTGCCGACAGCCTTCCTCTCTCTGGGCTTGAAACCAGGGGTAATGATTCATCAAGTCCACTTCACTTGCCTTTACCGGTCAAGGTCATGCGTCTCCTCCAAACATCACGTAGGCTGAACAGTAAGATGCTGCCTTGAATGGTGCCTCAGGAATTCGGAGTCAGCTGTGTCCAATTTCGAGCTGAATCTGGCTAGGACTGGCTGGAACCAACCACCCTCTAGCTGGGCATGTGTGTGTTGCTTGGTGACCTTTTGACATCGAGGGCTGAAAACTCTGCCCTCAGATTGTGCTACGCTGTTCAGTTGCTCAGTCGTGTCCAGTTCTTTGTGACCCCATGGACTGTAGCCTGCCAGGGTCTTCTGTCCATGGGATTCTCTAGGCAAGAATACTGTGGTGGATTGCCATTTCCTCCTCCAGGGGATCTTGCCAACCTAGGGATGTCTCCTGCGTGTCACGCTGATCCTTTACCACTGAGCCACCTGGGCAGCCTCGGTGCTAGGCGCATCTGTTTGAATGTTGCTTAGCTTTGCCTGCACAGAACCATGATGATGCTTGTCTTCAATCACCTTTCCCCACACTCCCCACACCTGGTACCCCCAGCTGCTTTATTCTTCATTCCTTAAGTGCTCCAGTCCCTCACCTTCCGGGAGGAGGACCTGAGACTTGTTCTCTTGTCCCCTCACTTCGCTGCCTTGCAGACAAACCCCTTCTTTGCTGCAAACCTCGGGGCTCATGTTTTGAGTGCTGCACATCGGGCAACGGGCTCTTTGCCATCAGGCAGTACATGTTCTGTTCCCGGCACAGCGCTGGGTGCTGGGTAACGGGAATTGCCGACATGACAATGGCCACAGAGAGGCGCAAAAGGGACTCGCACCGTGAATGCCAGCACAGTGGCCCTGCAGGCAGGAGTGAGTGTGGGCGGACTCCTCGAAGCAGGGTCTGCGCCATCCACTGGCCTCAGCTGGGCCCCACTGCCCTCGGTGGTTTACAGCTCTCTCCCGAGGTCTTCAGGGCCCATGTGTATCCCTAACCCAGCGTGAAGACAGGAGATGTGGCCTCTGAAAGGTGATTACCAGAGAGACTGTGAGGGAATTTCAAGGTGCCTGGGAAAGATCCGGGAGGAGGTAAGGTCACTTCCAGACACCTCCAATCATGGTGAGACAGACGCGGGTGGTGCCTCCAGAAAGGCTCAGGACAGGGGAAAAGGTTGGGTGTCATGTTTAGCTACAAATATGAAGTGGGAAGATTCAGAGACCAAGAAATTTTAAACCAGTTCCTATTGCAACAAGAAAACATATATATATATATATATATATATACACACACACATACACATAAGCATATATATATAAACATATATGCATATACATACATATAAATACACATGTATACATATACATACACAAACATATACCATACACATAAAGGTGTACCTATACGTATACATACACATGCAATATGTATACACTATATGTAAAGNATATATATATATATATATATATATACACACACACATACACATAAGCATATATATATAAACATATATGCATATACATACATATAAATACACATGTATACATATACATACACAAACATATACCATACACATAAAGGTGTACCTATACGTATACATACACATGCAATATGTATACACTATATGTAAAGAAAAGAGGTTGGGTTTTCACCAGTAATCCCACTCCTGGGCGTATATCCAGAGAAAACTCTTAATTTAAAAAGATACATGCAACCTTATATTCATAGCAGCACTATTCACAATATGGAAGTAACCTAAATGTCCATCACGAGAGGAATGGATGAAGAAGATGTAGTATATATGTGTGACGGAATATTACTCACATAAAGAGGATGACATAACGCAGCAACATGGGCGGACTAGAAACGATCATAGTAAGTATTTCAGACAAGACAAATATTGTATATCATTTATATACAGAATCTAAGTAAATGACACAAATTAATTTATTTATGAGAAAGAAACAGATTCACAGACATAAGAAAAAAATTATGGTTACCAAAAGGGACTTGGCAGGAGGGATAAATTAGGAGTTCAGAATTAGCAGATAGACACTACTATATATAAAATAGATAAACAAGGATCTTACTGTATAGTATAGGGAACTGTGTGTTATAGTAAACACACAGGAAAAGAATATGAAAAAGGAACAGGAGTAGGAAAAGGAATAGGAAATAGGAAAAGAATATATACATGCATATCTACTTATACTGAATTATTTTGTGGTTCACCAGAGACTAATACAGTGTTGTAAAGGCAAGGATACTTTTCTCTCTCACAGGAAATCCTGTCCAGTGCCCCCTCCTGCAGCCCTGGGGAGCCAACACTTAATTCACACCCCTTCTGAGCGGGCTTTCATGGAACTGGGGAGGAGAGTGATGAGACTCAGATGCTGTGTTTCAGGGTGTCCTGGGCCAGTTCCCTGAGCTGAGCCCACATTAATGCATTTACTCAGAAAGCCCATCTATTCACAGGCATGATTGTGATATCTACGTGTGCCCAAACCAGGAATTCCTCCCAAACTGAGAACAATCATACTTGGAGTTTTTTGTTTTTTAGAACTCAGTGGGAGAGAAAGCACAAGACAGCAAGAGGTTAAGAGAGGACTGTTCACAATCTGAAAGTAGAGAGTTATTTTATTTGGTGGGAATGTTTAGGACTCCAAGCCCGGCAGACAGCATCTCAGTAGTTCTGAGAAAACTGCTTCAAGGAGGCAGGAGGCTATATACAAGTTTGCAACAAGGGGAGCAGGCAGTGAACATCAAAGATCAGGTATCAAGGAATTTAGCATTCTATGTATGGGAAGATGGCAGCCTCTGGGCTCACTGAATTCACTCCTTTCCCATGCACCTCAGCTATCTGGGGCCAATCATGTTTCCTTGTTCACTTTGCTTCTTGCAAGGCTGCTTGTTCACCAGCTCCTCAGCAATCACTGTGAGGGATGGAAGCATCTGCTGGATCGCAGCTTGGGTAGCCCCCATTCACATTTGGAGAGCAGAAATCGCTGATGGTTGTGACATTTCTTGTTTTTTGATGTGGTAAGAGATATGTTCATTTCACAAGCCTGAGAGTTTCCCTCCCCCTTTGACGTCTTGCAAGACAAGATACAGCCCAGGCATTGGTGCTCAGGCTGTCAGTCCTTTAAAGAGGTGGAGAAGAGGATGTTCCCTGTGCTCTTGTTTGTTGTCTTTTTTATTGAAGTATAATTGATTTACAATGTTGTGTTAATTTCTGCTCTAAAGCAAACTGATTCAGTAATATATATATATATATTTTTTCATATTCTTTTCCATTAGGGTTCATCCCCAGACTTTGAATATAGTTCCCTGTACTATACAGTAGGACTTTGTTGTTGATCCATCCTATATATAATAGTTTGCACCTGCTAGCCCCGAACACCCAGTCCTTCCCTCCTCCCAATCCCTTAGCAACCATAAGTCTGTTCTCTGTGTCCACGAATCTGTTTCTGCTGTGTCAATAGGTTCATTTGCTTTTCTAAAACTGACACAGACTTGTAATTAACATAATACCATGTCCGTGTCACACCCAACAAAATTAATCATCATCTCACAGGCACTCCATAATCAAGTTTATCTGATTAGCTCAAAAACATTTACCTTTGATTTTGCTCAAATGAGGACCACATGTTACCTTGATGTTTATTTCTCTGAACTCTTCCTTTCCTACAGATGGATCAACCTTAATTAATCAGAAATATATCAAAAGGGGGACTTCCTGTTGGTCCAGTGGCTAGGACTCCAAGCTCCCAATGCAGGAGGCCTGGGTTTGATCCCTGATCAGGGAACCAGATCCCACATGACACTACTAAGAGTTCGAAGGCCACAACTAAGACCTGCTTCAGCCAAATAAATAAAGTAAAAAAAGAAACAGAGAGAGAAATGCATCCAAAGAGCAAGCAAGCAGGATTTTAAACAAATGAGGGTCCTATCAGGGTGAGGGGAGTGGGATTAGAAGGCACTGCCTGCCCCCCACTGCCCCCTTCTTCTTTGCAAATAAATAAACCATCTCTTGGAAGGTCACAAAGACCTTGGTGAATCTTGCTTACAGGCAATGGTCATAGATTATCAACAGATCATCAATCCCCTCTGTAGCTGGGAGATGGATAATTAGCACGGCTCTGCTGACTCCTTGGGGGAAGTCCCCCAGGTATCATGGGGGTAAAAAGATGAGAAGGATGTGCTGCAGTGACTGGAGGAGACTGGATGTACACCCCACAGCCCCACTCCCCAGTCCCCCTGCATGTGTGTCCCTAGGCCTTGGGGTTTATCCTTAAAGCAGTTCATTCTTTCTTCCACAGTGCAAATATAAAGTCAAGTGTGGCAAGTCATAGAGAAAGAAATGCATTAACTGTTCTGCACAATTCAGAGAATTAAGAGCTCCTCGTGTAACCTATGGAGAAAGCAATGGCAGCCCACTCCAGTGTTCTCGCCTGGAGAATCCCAGGGACGGGGAAGCCTGGTGGGCTGCCGCCTCTGGGGTCGCACAGAGTCGGACACAACTGAAGCGACCCAGCAGCAGCAGCAGCAGTGTGACCTAGGGCTTCCCAGGTGGCCCTAGTGGCAAAGAACCCACCTGCCAATGCAGGAGACGTCAGAGATGCGGGTTCAATCCCTGGGTTGGGAAGACCCCCTGCAGGAGGGCACGGCAACCCACTCCAGTATTCTCGCCTGAAGAACCCCAAGGACAGAGGAGCCTGGTGGGCTTTGGTCTATAACAAAGAGCTGGACATGACCGGAGTGACTTAGCCTAGCCTAGTGTAACCTATGTGGGTGCCAGGGCCCTCGTGGAAGATGCTCCTCATGAACCAGGCAGAATAAAAAGGAATTCCAATCTTTAGTCATGCTTCTAGAAGAAGATTTCAGGCATTTCATTCATAAGCCATAACAATCTTGTTGAATTACTTGTTAAATCTACTGTTTATTCTGGAAGAGTTTCAGATTTGGAGACATTGTGGCTATTCCCATGAGCACTTTCTTTCCTGCTGAAACCAATTCTCCACACTTAGAAACCTCTCACTGACTCCCCACCCCAGCCCACCTCCCCTGGAAAATATCCTTTCTGTTGCAGCAAAAACAGAAGTTTGGCACATACCAAACAGTCCTGGAAGAGTTATGCAATCTTGGTTTTTCCTTACCTGTTACTACTATTAACACACACTTGTAGCTGGACTTGTCCATCATAAAGTTACTCTGACTCCATTTAGACTATACACTGCACCTGGCATCCTTCTACCCCTACCCTCTCTTGTAGCATTCTGCATTTCAGAAAGAAAGTCACAGGCTGATAACGTCAGGGATACCAGACCCGGCTGCTGAGTTGCCCGATGCCAGCTGTGGTTGTTTTGAAATCTTGAAAAAGAAAAAAAAAAAAAGGCAAAACCTTCATGAGGATATAAAACCTCTCCCTATTCCCCAGAGAAGGGGGCACAGTTCTTGAGGTGCTAGCCTGCTGTGTTCTCTCCCTTGCCTGGCAAAAAGAAAAAAGCCACTCTTTTCTATTTCCTCCAAATGCTGCCTCCATATTTCTATTCGGCATCGGTGGACAGGGAGTCAAGGTTTTGGCAGCCTTCCTAGCACCCAGCTTCCGGAAATTGTCAGTCCCTCTTTCTTGGTTTACTCTCCCGTTCAACTACTGCAGCAGCCTCTGGGTCTTTTTCTGTTTTCTATCCTGTTTCTTTACCAGTTTCACCCTAGTTTTCCCTCCCAAGCTCAGCACGCAAGCCCCTCCCCTCTCTTCCTGTCTCTTCCCTTCTCTCCACCCATTGCCCTGCATCATGAAAAAAATGACAAACCAATAGGAAGGCACATCCTCTTAGAGGTGGAGGAAGCAGGCAGAGTCAAATTCTCCCCTGTGGGTGGCATGGTAGGTGGTCTGACTGCTGCAAGTACTCACTTTTTGGCAGATTGCGTCTGTTCATGAAAAGTGCCCAGTCTGAACAGCCCTGGAGATGCCCACGGCTGGAGGGATCATCCCAATTCCACACGTCACAGTCCCAGGAACTGGGACAGGGAAATTCTGCCTTGAGGTTAGATCTTCAGGAGACCTCTCCCCAGAAAGAGGATGTCTGCATGGCTGATGTTACCTCTGCTGAGACGTTGCCCAAAATACTCTGCTCACTACTCTGCTTTGCAATCTGACTGCTGGAGTAAGGGCTGCTGATGAGCGTCAAGTGGATGTGCGTGAAGCGTGTCACCGTGTTTTGAACAAAGCAGCTGTGGCCACAGGAAGCTGTTCACTGTGGAACACTGGTCTCCTCACTGAGGACAGAAACCTCTTAGCAGTTGCCCTTCAACCAAAGCATCAGAGCCACTCTCAGTTTCCTGGGTCCCGTGGCAAGCACTTCTATTTATCTATCCAGGGATCTCCAGTTTATATCAGACATGGCTTTCTGATAAAAACACCCCTACTAACAGACATTTCTCCAAGGAAGACATACAGATGGCCAACAGGCACATGAAAAGATGCTCAATGTCACTAATTATTAGAGAAATGCAAATCAAAACCACAGCGAAGCATCACCTCACAACCAGTCAAAATGGCTATCATTAAAGTCTACAAATCAAAAATGCTGGGTGGGGTGTGGAGAAAAGGGAACCCTCCTACACTGTTGGTGCAGCCACTATGGAGAAGAGCATGCAGGTTTCCTCAAAAAACTAAAAATGGAATTACCGTATGATTCTACAGTCCCACTCCTGGGCATATATCCAGAGAAAACTTTAATTCAAAATGATACATGCACCCCTATGGTCACAGCAATAGTCAAGGTGCAGAAAGAACCCAAGTATTCATCGACAGAAGGGTGGATAAGGATGCAGTACATGCACGCAATGGAAGATCACTCAGCCCTTAAAAGGAATGAAATGCTGTCGTTTGCAGCAACATGGATGCAACTAGAGATTATCTTACAGTCAAGTCAGTCAGACAAATACCATATGGCATCACTTACATGTGGAATCTAAAATATGACACAAACAATCTACAAAACAGAAACACACTCACATAGAGATAGACTTGTGGTGGCCAAGGCGGAGGGTCTGGGGAAGGTGGACTGCAAGGGTGGGGTTAGCAGATGCAAACTAGTATATATAAGATGGATAAACAACAAGGTCCTACTGTACGGCACAGGCAACTATAGTCAATATCCTGTGATAAACCATAATGTAAAAGAGTGTTTTTTAAAAATGTATACACGTGCATATACTAAGCCACTTTTCTGTACAGCAGAAACTAACAGAACATCATAAATCAGCTATGCTTCAGTTAAAAATATATATTGCCTGCCACTCTAGTAAACAATGCATGTTGCCCACAATCAAGTCATCAGCCACTCAGCCTGAGGGGACTCGGGTGGAGAAAAGCAGGACACTGGCTCTAGATAGCTAAGGTGCATATTAAAGGAATAATTTCACTGAGCCCTGACTCTCTCATCTTCCCATCCCTAGGAAATCACTAAAATCATTGAGATGTCTGGTTTTCTAATGAGCATTAACCTTTCAGTGTTGGACTACATGTTTGTTTTTTAGCGAAAACTCATATACATCCTGGCTGCTCCCCGAACTCTTTGGAGCAGTCCCTCAGACAGATCTAAGAGGCTGTACCCAGCTTACATCCTCAGAAAAGCCACCAAATAAAATATCATTCTCAACTTTCAGGTTGTGTGCCTTTTTTTTTTTTTTTTTGCAGTCAACGTAAGTCCCAGGCTTGCAGCCTGAACCTACTAACACGTGGCCCTGCCCTCGATTATGCCACCTTTTCTGGAATTCACCCCTTTCTCACAACCGGACCTGTAACCATCTTTCTGGTTTAGGAATCTGCTCCTTCAGGGGATGCAGGTCAGAAGATGACAACTGGATATTGCCTCAAAGGAAAACAAAATGGCTCACTGTCCACATGGCACTCTCTCTGGAAACGCGGGCACTTCTTCACCCTGACTGCGGCTAGGGCATGGGACACCTCTACAGAGCTCCTGCTGCACTGAAACCCCAAAATGTGCTGTCTCATCCACACCAAACACTGGATCTTGTCTTAACAAAGGTGGGAATCAGGGTTGGATGAGGTCAAGGCTGTGTCCTGTGTCCTGTGCGTACCGTGTCGGTTTCACAGTTTAAAACCAAGCAAAGCCCCAGGCTTTGCTCAGCTGCCCTCCAGA
>SJYA01002444.1:5738675-5755067 GCA_006410615.1 Neotragus moschatus
CTGTGTTCACTGAAATAGTGACCTAGAAAGGGGGGGGCGGGGGACACATGGCTGGGGAGGCCTCAGATGTCACAGGGGGTCCTTGCCAAGCACACGAGTCATTGCCATGGGAAGATGCAGACTGACTCCTGGCCTTCTCCACTACCCTTGCCCAGGCCCCACTGACCTCCTTGGAGCCCCCTGAACCAGGCCCCAACCCACAACCAGGACAAAATCCCTGGGCAACCCTGACCCCTGAGCCCCCAGGGTCCCTCCTGTGACCCAGGCTCTTCCAACCCAAGCCCCCTGACCTGGGGGCCCCACCATTTAAACTCATGAAAGGATGTGAGCTTAGATTTATTGAAGAAATTAACAAAAACTGTTGGAAGAGGTCCTGGAAAGGATGCGACTGCTCATTGACCCACATGGTGGCCCCCGCGCACTGGAGGCCCAGCAACCCAGCCCTGTCCTTGGCTGTCTGCTCTGCCCACCCCCTAGCACCCCCTTGTCCACTGTGAGAGCCATTTCAAGGACGCCCCTTGACAGAGCAGGTGTGGAGACCTTGGAGCGGCGTGGGTGTCTGAACCTCAGGAAGACCTCTCTCTCAACCTGAAGGTGCAGCGGGCGGGTAGATGGTGATCGTGCCATGTGGAACCCCAGACAAACCTCCGAGGGAAGTTGGGAGGCCGCCTCCTCCTCAGCTTCCCTGAGAAACTCCCCAGGGTGTGAACCTAAAAAACTCAGGCGATAAACTTCATAGTCTTTAAAAATTGTAAACCAAGGCACTAAATTACTGAGTGTGCATGTCAAGACTGCAGCTTGAAAGGAAAGTCACTGGGGAAGAAAGAGAGGAAAAGGAGGTTAGAGGTAATACATGAGTAGGGGGTGGAGAGGTGTCCGACCTTCATGGACCGATGTTCTCCAGAACTAGCTTAATTTTCTTTTTTCACATGCCAGATTTTGAACACCACTTTTCAACATGATTAGAATTCAGTAAGGATTATGGATTAGGGAAATTCCAGTTAATAAGAAAGTGGGGGGGGGGCTGTTAATAATAACTGTCGATGCGAACATGTCAAATTGGCAGAAGCATGAAAAGCCAAATTCCCTAAATTAGCATTTGTTGTCAACAGCAAGAACCCAGGTGGGTTTCTTAATATGTGACAGCCAAACCACAGAAGCTGGTAACAACAAACAATCAAAAACTTACCAAAAACACCTGAAAGTATTAACTTACATTGTATCATTACACATAATAACAGCCACAGGTAATATTCTTTTAACAATTTATTTATGGATATGCAATAAAATATCTCCCCCCCATATCTTTCTAGAAATGAACAAGGCAGAAAGTAAACGATTTCTTTTTGGGGTTCTCTTGAGTCTTTTTTTTTTTTTAATGTAAACATGAAATTTCAAGAAATGATTTAAAAAGTAACAAGTGAACCTGTATATGTATTTTTAAAAATCCGATGTCAAATAGGTACATGAGGCTTAGACATACAAAATGGGTTACCTGATGAATGACTTAAACATCTTAAATAGAAATCAAAAAGCAGTTTCATAACTTCAACTATAAAACACAGATTCAGTAAGTGTTTCAAATCCAGGAAGAATGTCTTGAAAAGATACAATAAGAATTGCTACTTGAAGCCACAGTGGGACACATGGGGAGCATGGAGTGTCTCCACACGTGCACATAATCACATGGACAACGGATGTACAAAAGTCACACTGGCACAAGCATGATCTCTGGATAACTAAATCCCCTCAGGGCAAGTCAGACCATCATCATAAGCACCAACCAGGGGGCCTGTCCCACTGACGGGCTAAAGACTTACAAGGCATATATGTTGGAGCCAGAAGACTCCTAAAGGAATCCTGACTACACAGTGATGACCAGCAAGAAAATAAAATGCACACATACAGACCTGGCTCTGAGCTCAGCAGTCAGATGTATAAAGTATGAACGCGCGCAACTCATGACTGCATTTAGGAGGGAGCACAGCTTCTAAACGATTCTGTAAATTCACACTTACAGCTTGCAATCAGGCGTGTCTATATATTAGTTTTCAAGCCAGACAATGTTAAATTATAGTCATGAACTTACACAATCACATACAGAAGTAACAAGAGATAACTATATTTTTAATATCCTTCACATATTCATTTAAAGTTTTGACTACTTGCTATCATATAGATGCCCATTCGCTAATAAGATTTCATACATTTTACAGTCTAAATATAAAGCATATTATAATTTTAAAAAATTAAGAAGTAATACAAATGTTAATTACAGATTCCTGTAAACTTTGAGAATTAACTTTTAAAGTTCAGCAGAATAGTAGGTATGTAACAAGAACATTCAGGTGATCTTTAACAGCAGTTTAAAAGAATGACTTAATGTCTGGGAATAATCCCTTTGAGTTTAAAATTTGCTTTTATCACCACCTTAAATTCAGACATTATTAGTGTGAAGAGGGAAATACAAACCTTATTTTGTAAAGAATGAAAGCAGAGACCATTGTCTTTACAGTGCAGTAACTAATTTATTATCTTGGGTAATCAAACAGGTAGAAAAGAACCTGAGTACAATAATCGAGCTTTTCCTGGAGGGTACTGGGCAGATTTGAACCTTATAAATCAATTTCAACAGAAGGAACTAGAAATGCTTTTTGGGGTACTTTGCAACCAATGTTTTCTATGCTGATGGCAAACTGTGTAAACAACTGTGTAAAGATGGCTCTGATATCATGAAGTTTCTTTCCTATTTCTTTTAAAAGGCAATAGTTAATATATAAAATTGGAGTAAATTAAGATGTTAATATATTAAACAATTAATTTATAAACATTTAAACTTATAGATATCTTACAAAACAGCTCTGTGATAATAAAAATAATTTTTGCAAACATAAACAGACATGAGTGAAACACAGTACAAAAACGTCTCTTAATGAGCATGTTAGCTAGGAGAGGGAAGAAAGTCTCAGATCTGAAATCTAATAGCTTCATAACAAGATATTTCTAATTATACTTCACATACATATTTTTAACACTGAAATATAAAAAAATTGAAATTTTCAATAATTCCTTATTTTAAGGCCATTGAAACAAGTCTCACATTGTTAAATGTTTGTGCTGTGTTATTTAGAGTCCAAGGATGTCTGGGTTAACACATCACATCCATTCTGTTTTTTCCACTGAACAATACATTCTGCTGTGTTCTCTCCTTGAATTCACTAATAAAATATCAGCACTCAATGCCGCATGTCACAATGTCTAGGATTCATTCATGAAATGGGAGGATGCGGATTTGCTGCAGATGTGGTCTGACTCCAAGGACAAATGGCTCTTGGGATACGGTTGCTATGACAATGTTGTTGCTAGGATAATTCCAAGGATCACAAGCAAAATAACTACACAGATAATAATGAACATCATTTTCTGCAAGATAAAGAAAAACATTTATTAATTTGCAAGATAGCAAAGGAAAGAAATCACTGATGTCATTTCCTAACAAAATTCTCTTGGAATTTGAGATGGTTTAAAATCCATCATCAAAAAAGAACCCCTACAGGTCATAGAAAAGGGAGGAGTGGGGAAGGGAAGTTTCAGAGGCATAGCACAAAGTTACAGACATATATACATTAAATTAAATGAATCTAGTAATTTAAAATACGTATTATTAAAATAATAACCATTGACCCCTGGAGGTAAAACACAATGTCTACTTGGCACTATGTGGGTTCTTAACAAACACTTTCTATTGATCACAGTAAAATCCCAACTATTGTTTCTTGGAAGCATTGTACATCTTATAATTTTAAATGGATTTATATCTCATTTGCTGAAAAAAATCTTATTTATGCTTTTTTTCTTTTTTACATTGAGGTAAGACGCATATAAAGAATCAACACACCATTAACTCAGTCTTCTACTGCATCCTCGGCTCAGAGGAAGGCAATACAACATTTAACTTTTTGCTTCCAGTTAACAAGCATCCTTGCACAGGATGCTTGAAAAGCTAAACAACCTCTGGCTTGAGAAATCTAGTCTCTCTTGGAATACCATCTTTGGGAGAAGGCGAGGAATTCACAAAGATGAGAGGCATATCATACTGTCTGACTTCAAGTTCTCTTGGTAAACAGCAGAGATGGCGTCATTTTAAATTACGGTTACCAAACACATGGCACACTTTCACCTGAGAAATCACACCTGCTGAAACTGGTCAGTGCTACTTCAGTATCAGCTGCCGAGAACGCCATCAACTACTGCATGATTTATGAAGACAAGCACGGCCAGGCCCCTCAGGAAACTTTCCTGTCAATTACTCAGAACCTAGAGACCACTGCCTGCAGGACGTCACACCCTCAAATTTCATGTCACTTATTATTATGCACATTTCCTGAAAAACAAGGCCTTGGTCCCAACCATCCTGGCATCTCCTCGTGTGTCTCCCTGAGAGCCTCTCTCAACATCTTTCTAGACACACCTTCCTTCCCATCGGCACCACCCTTCAGCTCCAGAACCTGCTCCATATGCCCCATATGCCACCAGGTGGCTCTGCATCTCGCTGCCATCCAGGCATCTGCCAGGTCTCTGGGTACCATGCATTGGTGTGTGCTTGCACATCTGGCTTTTGGAAATGCCTCCTGAATCCCACCATGACTGGGTTCCTGCACCCTCAATACCACAGATGGAACGACCATTCTCGTCCAGCATCCTGCTCACAGCTCCAGTCAAATGCCTGGACTTCTCCTTGGTGGCCCATGCACACCCCGAGTCAAGCTGCCACCTACTACACCTAAATCACGGCCACGTGCTCTCTCAGCCATGGCTCGGATAGAAAGCCGGGCATCTGGCCCTTGCTGCAAGGTTATAGGGACCAAGATTCCCTCCACACGGTGCCTACAGGCCCAGAGAAGGCTGTGCTGAACTACCTGCTGAAAGAATAGTTTTTCAAAAATATAATTAAAGACACCAATCACTGCATTTGTATTAAAAAAAATTGCTGGTATGCACTCTGATGTGTTTTGAGTTCAAATGTGCTTAAATGCATGAAGGTACAGCAGCCCCCCAGGCCCAGGGCAGAGAGCAAGCCTGGGGCTCCCCCAGAACCACACTGGGAGGAGCCTGCCCTTGTTCAATGGCATCGTCACAGCATTTGATCTTAAATAATTTTTATCTTTAGTGGAAACACATCCAACTAACCACATTATGGCCACTAGAAAAAGCTAAGAAAATGCAGAGTTTATACACAGTTCATAAAGAATTCTAAAAATAGTTTTAAAATACATTATTATTAGTGAAGGAAAATCACATATATCTTTAGTTCAGCAGAGGTAACAGGAAAGCATGGAGAGATACATAAACGTCCTGCCTGACGAACAGAGTGCTCAGAGCTCCTTCCACCTCCTGAAAAAAATGGCTTGCTAACAAACTCAACATCCTGGCGCTTCCGAGTGCAAGCCCATGCTTCTGTGAATGTTAGGATCCTCACCTGCTAACTGCGTGCTCAGTGCACAGATGCTTACACTAAGAAAAACCTCTTCTTTAATAAAGCGCTAAGTGTTTATCAAGCCAGCAGTTGCTTTCACAATAAAATAATTAATTCATCAAGGACTACTTGTCACAATCTAGATATAATTTTAATTCCAATGATTATGCCAAACAAATATTTTAAAATAAACAACTAGTATGTCCAACTTTGAGACACCAGACAGCATGCTAGCTTAAGAGTTGAAAGAAGGATGATTCCAAATGCATAAAAAGAGATGAAAAGCACAAAATCTACCAAAGTTTGGTGAAAGGTGATACTCATACAGTGAATAAAATAAGGGTGCTATAAATAAACATCTTTTGAGTATCTTTTGTATTCCAAACCCTTTAAATTGAGAATATCTTTTGAGTATCTTTTGTATTCCAAACCCTTTAAATTGAGAATTAACAGGCATGCTACTCAGTACAAGTTTTCATTTCAGTGTGGACACATTTAAAACAAACTCAATGATGTCAGTGGAAACAAGTGAGACGAAGTCTCTTGGTTCCACTGAGTGCTCTTCACAGCTTTCGTCCCATTCCCTCTAATTCCATAGTAAAATGGTGAGTAAATAAATACAGCTCACAAAGCACGTTCGGTTGTTGCACTTATTCTAAGAATTAAAACTTATGAGACAAATTATTCAATGTTAGTTTTTTCATTGAGAATTAATCCTCATTACTAAAGTTATTCCACTAATGAAGGGCTTCAATAGGAGGAAGCATCTTCCTGGATCAAAAACAAAAGCCTGAAGGGTCAGGAGCTGCTGCCACCCCTACTATCACATCTAAACAAATCCAGAGGTTTCAGAAAACAGCAGGAAGACAACCCTGGTTTAGAAAAGGACGGCAACCCAGCCAGTGCTTATTCTTAGCACACCATGACTAGAGGCCTGAATGCAGAAGTCAGGCAGACACTCCGCTGGCAGGCTTTTGTTACTTTCCAGTATTTCTGAATTGGGCAAGCACCACTATTAGCTAATTGGGTGAGTGAGTAAGCAGATTAGTTGATTTAGTTACTTACTGCCGTGCTGGCAGAGACATGCATGCTGCCGTTATCCACATCATCACTTGCCAACTGATAAACCAATAATTAGAGCAATCACAGCCAACAGAACCAGTGACACAGCCACAATTATCCACTTTTTCTGTCAAAGAAAAGCAAGCTGATTATATCATGGTTAATTCCACATTGCCATATTAGAAGATATCGTTCATTTAAAAATCAAATAATTCATCGGAATGTGTTTTAAAATCTAAATTATGGGCCATCGATTAACTGTTTGAAAATTTTCAAAGTTGTCTAAAAGAGATTTTTAATTTAATGAGGTCAGACTATTTGGAGATATACTATTACTGAACTTGAAATATTAGGTTTTATCAGTGAGAAAGCACGTGACTACATTCTTTTGATAAATTTCTGATGAACTGAGACATACACCTGATTTTTTTTTCATGTATAGAGAGCTGTGTGGCCAGGTCAGTGAATGAGGAAATCAGTGACCTAAGCCCCTACACTTTTCCTCTTGTTTGTTTGCTATTGGCAGGTAAGTCCTTCACTTAACTGCCACACCGAATAAAACAGATCATTCCACTAGTGTCATCCAGTCTCTCAGGGGCTAACCCGGCTGTCCTGGGAATAGACAGCAGAGTGAGAGAGTGAGAGATGAACAAGCTGTGGGTGCTTTCAGATGTCAGGCCTTGAGCTGGAAAAGTTGTGATGAATTTCGAAATGAGCCTCAGGTTCTGACCAGTGGCCACTCCAGGTAATATACTGACCCAGCCACCTGCTAGAGCGAGGCCTTCTCTGCTGGATCAGGATGAGATGAAAATGTCTCATGGAAACGTTCACTGGTCTGACCTGCTGTTCAGATCATGGAGAAAGGATGGGACCTTTCCTTTTTTAGTGACTGCTTTTAAGTGTGAGTCCACTTTGTGCCTGAACCAGAGCACTTCACACCTGGACCTCACCACCTCACTTTAGTTTAAGGCTCAATATTTCAAAATCTGGTAACACAGAATAATGTAAGAAACCATGGCTTACATCTCAAAGATAATTAACACACAGATATTCCCAAGAGAAAGCAGGGTGAGATGCTTTGCAGGCTGACATGAAAGCCCAGATGTGCCTCATATTTGAGAACATCTATGGACTACTGTCACAGGAGAATCTGACTCTTCATTTTTCCTGAACATTATGAAACTCCCTCTGTACCAGGCCTTTATGACATGGCATGGAAATCTCCCGACAGGCACCGAGAAAGGCCTCTGGCAGCAGGAGGGAGGGCGACAGGCACTGAAGGCGGGGGTTTGGCGCCTCGTGTCACTATCGTCTACACGAGGAAGAAAGAAACCACGAAGTGGTGGGCCAGGTCACACAAGGAGATACAGTTCTCCAGTCCCTGAAGCAGAACTGAATTCTGCAGTTTTGCTGTTTCCTTAGAAAGCTTTCACTATGAAGATACCAAGACTCCTTTACAAAGCTTCATTAGTGAGTGCTACATAACATCTGAGGTCCATGGTCTCAAGCAATTCTCTTTCCTCCAATCCAAAGGATTAGCAAATAACCTAATGAATAAAGTGTTCGCTGAATAAATTGTGTAACCAATGATTTTTAGGAGAATTTCCAGTCCCATGAGTTTTATATGTCCCTCCAAATAATGACCCAAGAAACAGAGAACTCTGGAATTGAAACCCATTCAACTGAGGAAAGGGAGGTGGGGCCAACTTTGGCAACCCTAAGTAAGGGTTATCATTACTTAGAACTGACAGGGTTCACCATCAACATAACTTATCTGATACACTTCAAACATTTCAATGAAAACAATTACTTCGATTTTCAAATGCAAGATTAACATAAGAAGTTTTTATTTCCTGGAATACATTTAAAGGAGGCTTGCATCAGTGTATGACCATGTGAAACCAAATCCAGAGGAAAACGTACTTTAACTCTGAAAGGCCACACTCACCCTTCTTGCTTTGCTTTGATATTTAATAGCTTTCTTCGTTTCTTCTTTAGCATGTTCGACATAGTCTGTGGCATTCATAACATTTTTTTCTATGTTGTTGATCATTTCACCCTTAAAATGAAAAGTTCCAAACTTAGAGGATTACTTTCAAATGACTTAATTGTGCCTCTTTAGACAGTCACAGAGCAGCAGTAAAGTTTCCACAGGAACGTAATGTGCATGGAATGGACACTGTAATATTTTTCACATTTACAAAAAGATGAGACCATCATAAATGTGCCAATATGAAAAGTAATCAAAATCCAATTTACATTATAAAAAGAACTAAAAGGGATGGGCAACAATGCTGACAATTAAAGGCATATCAAGTAGGCTTTGAGATATGCTTTAATATAGGAACACTCTTTTAAAACGGGCACAGTGAATGAGAGGCAGCTGGCTTTAGGCTAAGCTAACATTTACTATTATGCACAAACATACAACGTCTAAAGAATGACCTCTTTTCTAATGGGTAGACAATATTTGTCATTTCTTTAAGATACCAGTAAACTAGGAATAGTTTATGTCTCCCATTAAATTGACTAATAAGCAAAAAAATGCTAAGTGAGGTGAACCCAGTGAAGCGTCAGGGGAGAAAAGCATATTACCTGATTTTCTGTCCACCAGCAGACATAATCTGCAGCAGTGAATAGTAAAGCATTGGAAAGTGATGCAGAGTTAACTTACTCATTCACACATTTCAACATACTAGTCAGTTTTGACTATACATAGTTTGAATTAAATTAGTCGATACTATGCAATACTAACAGACTTCTGAAAGGAAACAATGCAACGAAGCTAAGAATACATTGATATATCGATTTTTCTAGTAGAGATTAACATATCTGGCATAGAACAATCCTAACTAAAAGTTCAAGGTACTCTAAAATCTTTAGTAATGACGAAAGTACTCAGATTGGTCTAACTGTCTCACTGGTTTCCTTCCTGAAAACAAAAGCTGGCAGCAGCCAGACTCCCAGTTCTCCCTTTTGGCACCATGAGTGGCAACGGGCACCCCCAAATCAGAAAGGAGTGAACCTGCCCCGTCCCCACCACATCTACAAATTCATAGCACCTCAGCTCTGCACACAATTTTATGGCAAAGTTCCTCAAGCTAAATCTTCAAAAGGTTGCTGGCGATATGGAGGATAAATCTGGTACCCAGATGGACTTCCCAGTGCTCCTTACATAACCCAGGAAACCAGCAAACAGGACCATCAGAGGAACATTCCTGCCACAACAGATCCTAAATGCAGCCTCTGTGGGAGGGAGGACATGACTGTGATGTGAATCCCAAGATGCTCTGGTACAAAGGCTTTGCCTTCACAGGGCAGTCAGCTGGATTCAATGGCCCATAGACTCATGAGTGACCAAGTGTGAGCCTCACACACTTGAAAAGCCTCAGAGGACATTATTCACCATCACAAGAGGAGGGGCAAGCACCCCCACACACCTAACTGGAGCCACCGGCTTTATTTTACACTGAATTTTATTCTTTTTTTTTTTTTGTGTGTGTGTGTGTGTGTGTGTGTGTGTTTTCTGTTTTTAATTGGAGGAAAACTGCTTCATGATGTTGCTTTGGTTTCTGCCGTACAACAATGCGATAATCAGTCATAATTTTGTGTGTGTGTGTGTGTGTGTATCCCCTCCCTCTTGAGTAAATTTTATCTCCTTAAAAAACTGCATTAACTTCCGCAGTCCCTCCTAAGGGTCTCCTCATACCTGCCCCCTTCTGCCTGTGGTGCTGAACACTGTACATAGAGCTGTACATACACATATGAAGTGACGTGAAGTGTTAAGCTGCTCAGTCGTGTCTGACTCTTTGCAACCCCATGGACTGCGGCCCACCAGGCTCCTCTGTTCATGGAATTCTCCAGACAAGAATACTGGGTGGGTAGCCATTCCCTTCTCCAGGAGATCTTCCTGATCCAGGGAGCAAATCTGAGTCTCCCGCCTTGCAGGCAGACTGTTTACCATCTGAGCCAACAGGGAAGCCCCATATATATATATACACACACATACGTATAAGGTTGGAAAAGGCAATGGCATCCCACTCTAGTACTTTTGCCTGGAAAATCCCATGGGTAGAGGAGCCTACTAGGCTGCAGTTCATGGGGTAACTAAGAGTCAGATATGACTGAACGACTTCACTTTCACTTTTCACTTTCATGCATTGGAGAAAGAAATGGCAACCCACTCCAGTGTTCTTGCCTGGAGAATCTCAGGGACGGGGGAGCCTGGTGGGCTGCTGTCTGTGGGGTCGCACAGAGTCGGACATGACTGAAGTGACTTAGCAGTAGCAGCACGTATTAAGGTTTAATGTCACCCTCTATGTCAACTTAAATTCCAACACATACATTTGCATATTTCGTTCAAAATCTTCCATGAACAAAGTTTATGTTGTCTACCTATGGTTGTCAACTTATGGCTGCTTATCCTATGGACACACCATATCTTAAATCAGTCCCCTACTGTTGAAGATTGAAGGTGCTTCGAGCATTTGAGCCTTACATGGCAGTAACGGTATAATCTGTTTTTGAATTACAAGACTGGATCCAGAATAATGGCTTTCCCAATAGATTGGAGTCAAGTATCAGGTTTTACAAACCATAGCTCTCTGCTTCAGAGAAGCAAAGATGTGTGCGATTACCTGCGTCTCGACGAACACGGCCATGTCCATGAACATCTCGTGGAGCTCGCGGATGCTCGTCTCCAGCTTCATGATGTCTTTATGACGGGACTCAATTTCATTCAGAGCCTGTCTAGTAATTTGTGAATCTGATATAATCTTTGAAAAACAAAAACAGAGGAGAAACACTGATGAACTTAGGATCTTTCTAGAGGTTAAAGAGAAAAAAAAACTGTATAAATACAAACACACAGGCCACACAGCCACCCGGCACTCACATCTGACGTGAAGATGGAGGGATTCCCACTTTCCAGCATCTCTTCCAGCTCATCATCGGTGGTAGTTTTTCCAGCTAAAATATCAACAAGGGAAAACTCCACTCAGTATGCAGCAGTATTTTTAAATTACCTTTGCATCCATAAGTTAGCAGGTAAAATCTGAGTTGCTAACATTTTAACCAGTGTTTTTCTAACTTTTCCAGTATATTTTTTTGGCAAGTGTTAATGATGACAGAAATTAACATAAGCCCTTAAGAAGTAGGAAGAACTGGAAAACACTCATGAAAAACCTTGTAACTGGAATGACTAATAAAAATCCAAGTTTAGTATGGATGACAAACAACTATAAAAAGGAAATTGATAGAGACAAATTTTTGGCATATCAATTTTCCCAAAAGGTTAACTGGCTTATAGGAAAGGAGGATAAGCTAGACTTGGCATATGTTAACTGGAAATAATAAAGATTGTATAACTAGAATCAGAGGCTCTAATACTTTTTGTATTTTGTATTTTGGTTATTTTTTTCTTGAGTTAAATGTATTAATGTTTCCTATGAACAAGTTCACAGGATTTTGGAAAAACCCAGTTGGTAATTCCTATTTTCACACTCTGTGCCACAAAAGACAAAATTAAATGAATAAACATCATAATAATTAAAATATAATTTAATGTGAACATTCACAGCAGTATTATTCATAATTATCAAAAAGTAGAAACCACCCAAATGTTCTTCACCTGATGGATGTATAAACATAATGATAACGTGGTCCATCCACACAATGGAACGTGATCCAACCATAAAAAGAGATGAAATACTCCTGTTTGCTGCAGTATGGCTGAACCTTGAAAATCCTGTGCCAAGTGAAAGGGCCAGTCACAAGAGACCATATATTGTATGACTCCATTCATTCGGATGCCCAAATGTGCAAATTCATAGACAGAAGAGTAAACTGGTGGGTGCCTAGGGCTCTGGGGAGAGAAACAGAAAGTGCCTGCCAATGGGTGCCGAGCTTCCTTTTGGAGGGATTAAAATGGTCTGAAATTGATTGTGCTGATTTACATACTAAAGACCACTGGACTGTACACTTTGAGTACCTGTTCACATGGTATGTCAATTACATGTCAACAAAGTCAAAATGTCACTGAATGCGGTTCAAGTTCACAGCTGCTCCCTTCTCTCCAAGCTCACGGGAGATGCAGAGCAGTCCCGGTGGACAGTACACCCACCCGAGGCCTGTGTCGCAGCTGAGGGGCCCTGATCTTTCACAGCGGGGAGTAAGCAAGCCTGCCTGACCTTTGCTCAGCAAGCAAACAGCCTTCTGCCCAGAGGAAAACCTGAGTTCCATCCTCAAGGCTGCATAGACAAACATCCTAGGAAGAAAGTCTGGAGCACAAGGGCAGGAAGTGTCTGCTCACCAGACATGCAGAATCATGAGAACCATGGAGACTGTCCCCTGAGATGGGGCAGGACAGGGTGCAGACACAAAAATTACATGAGGAAGTAACGGCTGGAAGCTTTCCAGATCCGATCAACACTTTACAGGTAACGGTCATCAGAAAGTAATTTAAAGCCCACTCACTCAGAATCTGCTGAAGAATGTAAGTTAATAGGTTGGTTGATTCAATGAATGGGAAGCTATGAAAGGGCTTTACGCTTTACAATACTGATAAAAACAGGGATGAAATTACTTTTTTGATGGTACATACTTTCACGTCAGACCTTAAGGGAAAAAAACACCTTTTTAACAAAAATAGCATGCTCACTGACTCACTTATTTCTAGCTGACGCTGTATACGGCCCTTGCTTCGCTCCCGAAATAGAGTCTGTGCTTCGTTATATTCTGTCATGACTTCCACAAACTTTCGAGATAGCACTGAATGCTGTTAACATAAAAAAAAAAATAGACCAATATATAATGGTCATTTCTTCTACTAAAAGAGAAGGCTTTTCACTTACATATAAAAACATTACATTCTATAAATTCAAACTAACGTGCTTCCTCCTTCAAATGGGAAATAAGAATAGCAGCAGCTTACTGTATACTATATAACAGAATGTATGCTAAGAACTTTACATCCGTCGTCTTATTTGATGTTCACAGTAACCCTCCTGTACTATTATTGTCCCCACTCTACAGAAGGGATGAAAACCATCATCACAAGAAGTCAATCAGCGAGTGGTGTCAGGCTGACTGGGGTCAGGCTGGCACTCAAGCAAGGTGTCCCCAGGGTGTGAATCCATAATCTTCATTTGTCAAGTAGAGTTAAGTGGACTAAATTCCACTTTGCTGTACCATCAGCCTCTAAAAGATGAGGAGTTCATCATGAACACTAAAATGACTCAGATAATTCTCTGCTCTTCAGAAGAGATTTCTGCTGATGGGCTGAAGAGACTTTTTTTCTTCATCATCTAGAAAGGGAATCTATAAATACTGTCTTTATGCAGAAATGCTGTGAGCATTAATGTGACAGTAAGGATGTAATTATTCTGAATTTTAAAGAAGGAAGTAAAAAGACTTCTTAGTCTTCAACATTGCTTCACACTAGGAAAAGGCTGATCCTCAAACCTGGGTTCTTCGTATCCGAAGCTCCACAGAAGTTCGATTTCCACCCTCATCCTGATCAAAACTCTGTTCAATAGCTAGAAGCAAAGAGGAAGAAGTTACATTTTAATCTTTAAAAAAATGAAAGGTTTTCAAGCCTAAACTCAAACATATTTTCTCTTTGCAACTCCTAATAAATGTGTGAGTTGTGGTAAGCATCAGTTGTTCATAATGTCACAAAATAAAACCAGATGTTCCAGCTTCACATTTCAAAGCGGATAACCTGAATTTTATTCACTTTGGAGAACTTAACTGTCCATCCACAGGAAATACAGAGCATAGTGGAACCTGTTGAGTGACATTAAAGGGGTGAAATCAGTGAAACTCTGCAAGAGGGCAACTTCTGATGAACTAATGTCCTGGTTTCTTCAACCAAGAGGGAAACGCACTGGTGGTGGGGAAAGATGGAAGAATCTGACCTGAAAAAAAAACCTTAAGTGACACAACAACCAATCATAGTGTATGGTCCAAACAAGAAAGTGGAGTAGCTCAGTCGTATTCGACTCTGTGACCCCATGGACTATAGCCTACCAGGCTCCTCTATCCATGGGATTTTCTAGGCAATAGTACTGGAGTGGATAGCCATTTCCTTCTCCAGGGGATCTTCCTGACCCAGGGATCGAACCCAGGTACCCGGCATCGTAGACAGACACTTTACCGTCTGAGCCACCAGGGAAGTCAAACCGAGTCTGGTCCAAACAAGAAAGCCAATTTAAATAAACTGTTGAAGAAAAATTAAAAGACCACTGGGGAAGTGTGAATTCTGACTAGACAGTTTATAATAAAGAGTAACAACTAAGGTGACTTAGATACATAAGAGCACTGCAGGTGTGTTTGGGGGAGGGGATCCTTGTTTTAGAAATACACACTGAAAACTATATAGTGATGAAGTCCTAGATATCTGCCATTGATTGTGAAACCAGTTGGGTGGGGTGGGGGCCACTGAGACCTGCAGAGCTGATGAGCGTGGACCCTAGGCTTATGGTGGTAACCCCTTCCCCCCATGTATGTCTGAAATTTTCCAAAATAAAGGTTCCCTTTGAGCTTTAGATATGTTCTTGATTTGTAAGTTATTTTGTAAAAATTAAATACACTGTGTCTTTCTACCACATCAAGAACCACCACCTCTGTTTAAGTCCCCCAGGGAGGCCGTGGGCACCATCAGCTGAGCTGAACTACAGGAAAGGCTCACAGGACCTCACCAGCTACAAGACCATTTAAGAAGAATCTGGCAATTCATGTTGAAGGCTACTTACCTTCTCAAGTATCTATAATTTAGCCCCAAATGTTGTAACAATATAAGAGATAAACAGTTTATAAGCAAGTGCTCACTGCTGTGGAACATGAATGAGTGCCTCACTCCAAAATTTAAGCATTAATAGCCCTTAACTGTAGCTCCTCGTGTGTGATCCTTACAGCTGGTAGCTTAACAATTCTAGAATAATGGGGAGCCTAAGCAAGGGTCACTATTCCAAGTACATACAAGCAATTTATTTTACAGTGGTCACAATCTTAACTTTTGAAAATGTAAAAGAATAAAAAGTTATAAAGAAGAAAAGAATAATATCCACATTCCCACCATCAATGATTATACGTAATTAAAGCTTTAACTCACACTTCAACTTAGTCCGAATTTTATTAGCAGTTTTCTTGATTTCTTTGTTCAGATCTTCAAGCTCTTCCTTTATTTCTATAAATTAGAAATTAAAAAGACATGTGAGTTACAATATCCAACATCAATAATGTCCAACAAATGTAAATGGAACAACAGAAAGTGAAGAGGAACTAAAGAGCCTCTTGATGAAAGTGAAAGAGGAGAGTGAAAAAGTTGGCTTAAACCTCAACATTCAGAAAACAAAGATCATGGCATCTGGTCCCATCACTTCATGGGAAATAGATGGGGAAACAGTGGAAACAGTGTCAGACTTTATTTTNGAGGCCTGGCGTGCTGCAATTCATGGGGTCGCAAAGAGTCGGACACGACTGAGCGACTGAACTGATTCTTGGTAAATATTCAAGTTTGTTGGGTTTTTCTTTAGAGAAAGTATTGATCACAGCAGTGGTTCTCAGAGGCTGAGTCCTAGACCAGCAGCTTCAGTATCAGGTGAGTGTTTATAAGAAATGCAAGTTCCTGGGCCCCACCCCTGACCTATCCATAGGCATATGAACCATCACTGGATGGGCACAGGAATGTGACTTAAGCCCCCCAGGGGATGCTGGTGCACACCTAAGTTTGAGGACAGCTGGTTTATACCAATCAATTGATGAAACAGTGCCCTAAATCCACTGTTAACACCTAGACCTGAAAAAAGCAAGCAGAAATTTAACCATATTCTTGTGCGGAGGGGGGGGGGGGG
>SJYA01002444.1:5755202-5854925 GCA_006410615.1 Neotragus moschatus
GGGGGGGGGGGGGGGGGGGGGGGGGGCCTGCCACGTGCTTGCTTTCTTCCCTGCTATCCTAATCAAAGCAGGCTCCAGGCGGGAGTGTGGATTCCTGCACTGGCGGAACAACCCCAGAGGTCCCACCACTGCATGTGGCGAAGGAAAGTCGAGGAAGGTGTCCAAGAGGAAGAGTGCGTGAGCAGGAGGGTCTGTGCAGGGTCTGCCCTGTTGAGGACACAGAGTCGGGGAGCAAGCATTCCAAAGCATGGCTCGCCTCTCTAGAAAAGAAAGCCCCTGTGTTGGGGGGTCATTCAGGATGGAATCACTGGACCTTCTTGCCAACACAGGCACACAGGGGCTCAAGCATTAATTAGAGAAATAAAAGAGGCATTACTGTACTTAGCCCTTCAAGCTACAGAAGCAGGCCACGAGGATATACTTGATAAAGGCAGGATTTCAATACACAGAAAAGAAGGCAAAGATGGGAAACGTCCTTATCCAGTGGACTAGGTCATTCCGATCAGTTCTCCTGCTGAGAACAATCAGAAGAGTTGGACAAAACATTTTTAAAAAATCTGCTTAAAGGCCTCATAAATCTACAAAAGCAGAAAAAGAAGAAGATTCAAGAGAAGGAAACTCAGAGATGTGAGCCCAGCGAATAGAGCGGCTTGACACTGAGGCAGCCAAGGCTTTGAGCAGCTGAGCAAACGCTGAGCTGACACAAGGCCATGCCCCAGGAGAAAGGGGAGCCAGGTGTGGAATGCTGGCGCTCCCAGCTGTCCATCAGAAATGTTCAAAAACCATCTGTTAAAAAAAAAAAAAAAAACTATCCTAGGACTCACACTGTGGCCCCGAGCCTTCACATACAAAGCCCAGTGCTCAACCAAAAACAACCAGCAAGACAGAGAAAATAAAATCCAGGAAAACAACAAAGCTGTCTTAACAGAGTTATTAGACACAGACCTTCAAATAAGCATGTTCAAAGAGGTAAAAACAAGATTGAGGATTTTGTCAGGAGAACAGGACAGGAGAAAAAGGAGCCCAGCAAAATTCTAGGAGTGAAAAATATTTTAACCAAAAATAACTCTCCATAGGTTAAGAGAGATTCCCTAACCTGGAAGGTAATCGCTAAACAGAGGTCAGGAGACAAATCAGATAGATTTCAAAGTAAAACACAAGACAAAATGATGAGAACAGAGGGCAAGTGGCATAAAAGATACAGTGAAAGGTCTAATACTCATATAATTCAAGTCTCAAAATAAGAAATGACAGAAAAGGGAGGAAAGATGACTTATGAAGAGAAAATAGCCAATATTTTTTCAAAACTGCCAGAAAATATCAACCTACAGATCTAAGAAGCCTTATAAAAACAGTATAAATAAAAAGAAAATGATATCTGGAAACATGAACACAGCATTGATAAATCCAAAGGCTAAAAATCAAATCTTTTATAAGCTATAATTAGACAGCTGACAAAAAAAAAAGACATTGAAAATTTATTTTCAAATTTTCAAAGTGGTGCAAGAAAACAATTTACGAACTAGACTCCTATGCTCACTGAAAATATCCTTGAAGAATGAAATCAAGTAAGGACAATTTCAGACAGTGGCATAAACCCTAGTAAAAGAAAGAATCGTAGTTTTTAGAAAGAAAAAAAAACCTCCGATGAAAGTTTAAAGACACAGAATAACGAGGAGCCCTGGTACAGGTAAATACGTGGGTAGCTCCAGATCTGTATTAATTGTATAAAATAAAAAATATATATTATTTTTATCTAGCACAATACATATATACGATGATGATAACAGTAATAAGAAGGGACAGAGTTAAAGGTTCCTCCTAAGGTCCTCCTATGACTTGGAAGTAGTAAAAACATAAATTTATATTAGATTTCAACAAGTCAAGGACGCATACCACAATCTACAGGACAACGAATGAAACAGCAGCAAACAGAATAGAGGAAAGAGCTAACGAGGCAGAGTAAAATTCTTAAAAACCAATCCAAAAGACAGCATGGAGAGAGTGACAAAGTAACAGAACAAGCAAGGAAAGTATAAAGCAAACAAGATCATGAATGTTAGCCCCAATGTATCAATAATTCCAGTAAACAAACAGACTACAAGAGTTAATGACAGACCAAAAAAATAAATAAATAAAAAAAGATCAAAGGGGCCAAGAAGACAAAACCCAACTATATTTTATATATAAAAGATGAGAGAAACATCTAAAGTATAAGGAGAAACTGTGTTTCTCGGCCAGAGAAACTGGCCGAGCTCTGTTGGCTGGTATCTGGCAAGTGCATCAGAGCATCACTAGAGAAGAGAGAGGGGCCCTTCACGTGGGAAAAGGCTCAATGTGCCACCAAGGCAGGACAATCCTAAAGGCATTTGTGTCCAGGGCTTTAACTGCCTCGATGTCTAGAATGGACCCTAGAAAGCTAAAGGGATATCAGCTCAACAATTCTTGACTTGAGAATGTGGACTGTGGATTCGATAGCATTTTATCCACATTAAATATTCTGCATTAGATAATTATACTGTCTGTTTATAAGAAAATATTCTTCTTAGGAGATAAATGCTGGAGTAATTAGGGGTGGATGGTCACAAGGTGTGCAACTCATTCTAAAATGGGTCAGCAAAAATAACATGCATGTGTATGCACATGTGCAATGTGTGTATGTATATGCACTCACATGTACACAAATACACACACACAGAGATAAAGCAAATGTGGTGAAATGGTAATAACTGGTGAAGCTAGGTGAAGGAAATATGAGTTTTCACTGCCCCAAAACTGCAACTTGCCCACAGATTTGAAAAGTTTCAAACTAAAAATGGGCTTCCCTTGTGGCTCAGCTGATAAAGAATCTGCCTGTAATGCGGGAGACCTGGGTTCGATCCCTGGGTTGGGAAGATCCCCTAAAGAAGGGAAAGGCTACAGACTCCAGTATTCTTGCTTAGAGAATTCTATGGACTATACGGGTGTCAAGAGTCAGACTAATGAAAAGAACGTTTCATGGGATGAGTCCCTTGACACAGCACAATGTTTTCAGGACTGCTGGCCCGGGAGACAAGCTACCAAGTACTCAGGGACATACAGCTGGGTTAGGATGCCGGGGCCGAGTGGGGTATAACCATGAAACTCTAATGGACGCTTGGTGAGCCTGTGGCCCCATTTCGGAACAGCAGCGAGGACAGGAGAGCTGGCTTACAGGTCTGGGTGCTCGAGACCGCACTAACTGCCCATCCTCTCAATCTGCAACACCCTCAGCTCCCAGACACACCCGAGGAGAGTGCCCGCCGCACAAGGCCATTTCAAAGCATAAACGAGCCTCCACCTGTCCAGTGCTCACCAGTCCCTGCTGCTCAATACAGCAGCAGGCCTAAGGTCACAGACCACTGTGACAGCATAGCAACGTGAGATCCCTGCACTGACCCCTCACACACTGCAAGGGAGGCACCTGTCCACAGTAAAGAGCCGCCGTCTCACCCAAGGTGTTTGGTCCCAAAACACTCTGCTCCCACACAAACACCAGAAGTGAAAATGCTACTGCTAGGCAGCCCCTAAGGAAAGGGTCCTGTAGGGACTTGCCTGGCAGTCCAGTGATTAACACTGCGCACTCCCAATGTAGGGGCACAGGTTCAAATCCCGGCCAAGGAGCTGGAATCCTGCAAGTGGTAGGGCCAAAGAAAAAAAAAGCAGGTGGGCCTGTAACTTGTACACTCATCAGCAAAAAGAGCATGCTATAAGACAACAAGCACTGTGTGATCCAAATTCTACACTTTTTAAACATTATTTGTTTTTAATATGTGTTTTTGCTAGAAAAAAATATACCGAAACATTAATATACATATATTTATATACCAATGGACAAAATTATGAGTGTTTTTTTTCTCTTGCTTTCTTCCAAAATGAGCACAATAACCACGTACTGGCTTTGGTAAAACAAAGCAGGTGAACTTTGAAAGATGAAGAGGCTGGGGTAGGGGAGGGGAGCCGGGCAACAGGGTCAGACGCTAAGGAGGGAGCACAAGGGCCAGGGCGGGGCCCGCAGCAGGATGAGGGGTGAGCAGGGAGAGACCACTCTCTCAAGAAAGAAACAGCCACTAGAGGGTCAGGCAGGGCTGAGGGGAAGGCGTGGTTCTAAGGGGGAAAATGGACAGCCTTCTGGCTGACGAGAAGCAGGAAAAAACACCCAGAGGAGGGTTCAAGGTCACACACCACAGTTTACCCTTAAAAGGGAGACAAATGCCTCTCACTCTGAAACAGAAGGAAGGATGGGATGGAAACGAGATGACGAAGAAACAATGAGGACAGCAGCAGTCAGCATTTCTACGTGATGATCGGTGATCTGTCCAAGGCCAACAGTGAATTCATGGTGCAACTGGGGTTCGCAGCCACAGCTCACCTGAGCAGAGGCTTTCTGCACTGAGGCGGGTAAGCAGTGATGGCCACGTAGTTCTCCAGAGCCTGAAACGCGTACTGAGGGCATCGCTCCAGCAGAAGAGGGGAGGAGGAGGGAGAATGAGAGATGGGATGCAATTAGGACACAACTGCTCAGACAGAGAGAGGCCAACCCAGGAGAAAGACAGTGGGATGGAAAAGAAGGAGAGATAAAGTGTCAGCAACAGGTGTGGCTTTTTAGGAGGGCCACACCTAAAACACCGGCTGAGGAGAGGGACTGTAACTCCTGATTAAAGGAACTACAAGCCCTGTCACTGATGAATGGAATCCCCACCCTTCTCTGATGGTGATGTCAGTCATAATCCTATCACCAGTAGGAACCAAAAAGTTGACTCATGCACATTTATTTCAGAGTTCTACCAGGTGGATCCATATTTTGGAGAGCCTGAAACTTACACATTTTCAATGACCTTCTTTCAAAAAAAAAAAAATACATAAGTGTAAGGTCAATAAAGACAAGTGCAAGTTAAAGGTGCCCTCTGTCAGCTTTGTAGCAAACCCTCCTCTGGGATCTGGTTACTGAGGTTAATGAAATGACCTGGCCACCCAGCCAACCCAGCATCCGAAGCAGAAGCTAAAGGGCCACGGTGGGGTAGTGCCACCTGGTGGCCACGTGCTCTGGACCCCGTCCGCATGTCCACCCAGGAGCCTGGGCAGCCAAGGCGCTGAGGAGCTGGAGCTCCAATTTGCACCCTCCCCTGCCCCCTGCACGGACAAACGGCAGGTGGACGGCCGCCCACTGCCCTCTGCAGCACCTGGGGCACTCCCTAGAGCCCAGCAGCACGGGGCAGGAGTCATTGCATCTTTCTTACAGAGACCAACTAAGTAAGCAGGGAGAGGCTACTTCCTACACTCTGGTTCACACTCTCGTGAAACTAAAAGCCACAGTTTTCTTCAGAGCCCGAAGGGACGACTGAAGCACGAGCGCTCTGAATTCACTCAAACAATTGTACCTGCTATTACTGGGGAGCAGAGTTTTTTGGAGGTAAATTTCTCAAAAAAGAAAAAATACACAAGCACATATTCAAATTCAACTTCACCAAGAATTAAGCAAGATGTTAATAGGTGCTACATAAAAAGTCCTGTGGGCAAATGCGTTTGTGAAACACTTCACTAAGCAAAGTTAAACAGGCTTCTTCACCACAGGACTTCTCGGGGCCTTTACTGCTCTAAGTACACTGAAACCATCCAAGTGGGGATGTGCTGTGAAGATGACCCCAGATGTACCTGGCCACAGAACTCTCGTTTAATACAATAGCTAGTCTTCTGGGAAACATTTTTCTAAATCATGAGACAGGGCATCTGCAGACATGCAATGCATTATTTTACAAGATACACATAATCTTCAAAATGAGTAAAAGAGTTCTTTTTCAATTTAAAATCAAGTTATTTTTTAAAAGTGAGGCCACATCAAATAACCTTCCAACAAAGTTGCTTTCAACTTTCCTCTGAGACTGAGAATAACATGTTCCCATCACCACTTCCATTCAATGCTGCATAGAAGGTCAGTAAAAAAAAAAAAAAAGTCAATTGAAAATAAAAAGCCTAAGAATGGAGGGACAACTGTCATTATTCACAGATAACATGACTGGCTGTAGAGACAATCCAAAGGGATCAGTGAGAAATTATTAAAAATAATTGGGCCAGAGAGTGAGATAAAAGCTCAACATACAAAACCTACTGTATTTCTATATATGGAAACAAGTAGAAAACAAAATTTACAGCAGATACTATTCACATTAAGATCAAAAGTATCCACTGCCNATAACATGACTGGCTGTAGAGACAATCCAAAGGGATCAGTGAGAAATTATTAAAAATAATTGGGCCAGAGAGTGAGATAAAAGCTCAACATACAAAACCTACTGTATTTCTATATATGGAAACAAGTAGAAAACAAAATTTACAGCAGATACTATTCACATTAAGATCAAAAGTATCCACTGCCACGAAAGCTGTGTGAGACCTCTACACAGAGCCCTGCATACATTACTGGGAGCAAGCAGAGAAGATGTAAGCAGAGGGATGAACCATTTCCAAGCATTAAAAGACTCAATATGGAAAAAGTATCAATTATTCCCCCAAGCAACATATGGATTCCAATTAGCAGTCTTCTGGTTTATCCAAATCCATTTACCTTTAAAGTTTTCAAAATTTATCACTGCAGCTCAAGAAAATACTTCCTTAAAGCTGCCAACACTGTGATGTTCAGTTCATTTTAAATCACTTGTCCACATGCTGCCCTCCACAGACACTGAGAACAGTACATTCCACACAAAAGCCTTTGCTGAAGACGTAAAACCACCTCTTGCTCTGTTTTTCATCTTTAAAACTGATCCATCCTGCTCTATTGTTTTCCAGATCAACCTCTCGTTAACTTTCATCTAAACACAAAATTCTGTCACTACGGTTTAGCTGTGAATATAGCACAGCTCTACTCATCTCACATGCTAGTAAAGTAATGCTCAAAATTCTCCAAGCCAGGCTTCAGCAATACATGAACTGTGAACTTCCAGATGTTCAAGCTGGTTTCAGAAAAGGCAAAGGAACCAGAGATCAAATTGCTAACAATGACTGGATCATCGAAAAAGCAAGAGAATTCCNAAAAAAAAACACACACACCAAGGCCTTGGCTTACCCAGACCAGATACAAGAATACAGAGGGTGGGCTGCCAGCCTCCAGCACTTTTTACAGGGTTCCAACTTAAGCTCACATGTTCCCGGGCTGAGGCTTGTGTTATGGACAGCAAGACAGGCAGATCAGACAGACAGGCACACTTCTTTTTAAAACCAATAACTTACTTCCTTCTGGGTTTGGTGCAGAAAGAATGATGCTGTGGTTTTTCTTCACTTCTTCGACATACTGAGCTATTTTCGCTATACTGTTTCTGATCTCCTCAACCTAGGAGAGAGACAAAAAGTCATCACCACTGTGGCAAATTCAGATTTGCTTTTCATCACCTAAAGAGGGAAGAATAAAAGAGGGAAATAAGTGAATAAGTACCACATAAAGAAATAATAACCTTTCCCCACTCAACTTAAAAAAACAAAGGGAAATGGATATACGTATATATATGGCTGAGTCCCTTTGCTGTCCACCTAAAACAAGCACAACATTGTGAATCATCTACATTGCAATATATATAGGATAAAATGTTTTAAAAAGTAAAGTATATAAAATTAAAACGTTTCAAAATAAAGGCAAATAAGGCAGCATCAATCCCCAGGAAAAGCTAATTGGCTATAAGAAGTTTTACAATCACGACCCAGTATTGCCAGACAGTGGCAACTATTACAGAAGCATCTGCTATGAGCACCAGCTCTCTGTGCAGTCAAGAAGGGAACTCCCTCTGTAGGCCAGGCCAGCAATAACACTCTCATGCGGGGAGGTATGGACAGCTGGCAAGACCAAGCCTTCTTAGTCATTATTTTTTGCCTCTGATTATCTAAAGTATTCAACACTTGCTTCAAAATGTAATGTACTCATTAGAAAGATTTGTCCAGATGGATTCTTAACAAGGGAGGCAGGATGAATACTGTCCCCACAAAATGTCCAGGCCCCAACCCCTGTGACCTCTAATGATTACCTTATATGGCAAAAGAAACTACAGATGTGACCTAAGCAAAGGATCCTGAGATGGGGAGATGGATGATCCTGGATCCTCCAGGTGGACCCCCAACATCATCTCAAGTGTACTTGTAAGGGGGAACAGAGGAAGATGTGGCTACAGAAGAAGGCCACGTGACCCAGTGAAACAAGATGCTCTGCTGCTGGCCTGGAAGAAGGTGGGGGTGGGGGGAGGAAGGGGACGGGGATGCAGCTCGGGAGTTGGAAAGGCAGGTTCTCCAGGGAGCCTCCCAAGAGTTCGTGCAATCCTGCTAACACCACAGTTCATCCCAGTGGAACCAGGGTGGACTTCTTGCCTTCAGAAATAAAGAGGATAAATCTGCGCTGTTTCAAGCCATGAAATGTGTGTACCCCCAGGAAACTAAGCACAATTGCTATACTTAAAATCTCAGGGAGACTCCCCTGGCAGTCCAGTGGTTAAGACTCCCCCTTCCAATGTAGGAAGTGTTTCAATCCCTGATCAGGGAGCTAAGACCCCACATGCCTCATGACCAAAAAATCAAAACATAAAACAGAAATGATATTGTAACAAATCCAATAAAGACTTAAAAAATGGTCATATAAAAACACATATATATATATATATATATTAAAAAAAAAAGATTAGGAAAATCCTAAAGCCCAGCAAAAGGAGGCTTGTTAAGTTACATTATGGAACTGTAACAAAAGGCATAAAAAGATACTCAGGATATATTACATATATTACCCAGTTAAAACCACAGGGGAAAAAAATACCTACGAGTTGCAGAATACTGCATATACGTGTTAACAATGATGAAAAAAGCCAAAACAAACNAAAAAAAAGATTAGGAAAATCCTAAAGCCCAGCAAAAGGAGGCTTGTTAAGTTACATTATGGAACTGTAACAAAAGGCATAAAAAGATACTCAGGATATATTACATATATTACCCAGTTAAAACCACAGGGGAAAAAAATACCTACGAGTTGCAGAATACTGCATATACGTGTTAACAATGATGAAAAAAGCCAAAACAAACAGATTAATGGGCAGATGTTAACATTTACAGGAAGAAACGCTGGGATGTCTCAAAAAGAAACTTAAAAAGGACCCCTCTCTCGAGGTGAGAGGTGAGAAGACAAGCAGATGAAGACACGGGTCCTTTCTCACCCTCCTGACTTCTGAGCAACTGGGACGCGCCTCTCTGTAGAAGGGTGAGATGTCTGCTTTGGCTCACGTAGGCTGCAGCTCCTTCCGATCTAAGTACCACAGTGGAGATACACCTTTAACATATATGAATTCTCTTACTACACTCATTACAAACCCACGACATGCTGTGGTGGACATCCACATATTAATCCTCCGCATGTGACCTTACAGGGCAAAAGGTGCTTGGCAAGTGTGGTTAGTTAAGGGTCGAGATGGGCGATTATCCTTAATTATCTGAATATCCAAAGTAACCACAAGAGTCCTTATAAAACGGAAGCAACAGGATCAAATTTAGAAACAAGCAGAGATGTGCTTTCGATGGAGGAAGGGGCCACGAGCCAAGAATGGAGGAGGCTCCAGAAGCTGGAACAGCAAGAACGCAGATATTCCCTGGAGCCTATAGGAGGATACGACCCTGCAAGCACCCTGATGTGTGCCCCAAACAGCTCGTTCCAGACTTCAGACCTCTGGAACTGTGAGACGATAAACGCATGCTCTGTTAAAACTACTGTATTTGTGGCAATTTGTTACTGCAGCAGCAGGAAATGAAAAATACATGTTAACATAAATAACATATTTTTATGGAAAAATGCAGTATTTTCCCCCAAAATCAGTGACAGTAAGAGCAGTGATTTGCATTTCTCTGCAAATCTAGCTTCTAGCTTAACGGAAGGCACCTTGATTCTGATGCCTGTTTCTGTGTTCAGTCTGTTGTGATGTGGCCTCTGAAAACTGCCCCCATCCCTATGATTATTCATGACAGAGGGAGAGGAAAGAGTTGAACATCTTCGTATTCTAATGAAAATTGTTTCAGCCACACGAACTCCTTGGAAGGGTCTCAGGGATCCCAGGGACACTGGGTCCAAGCCGCACAGCACATTTTGAAAAGCGGCCTATCAGATGACAGTCTCACACAGAATTCTGCTTTCATAGAGCACTGAACGGCTACTGCATTGGTCCTGAGTGTTATTTCCACCTATACGTGATTTCTACAGAACTTCACATACTTATAATTTAATTTTATTAATCAGGTAAAAACCACACAAAAAATTACAACAGCATCTTTTTAAAATTTTTGCTACTTTATCACACAGGCTTAAGCACAAATGATTTTGTGGTTTTAGTGCACAGATTTACATTTCAGTTAGCCATCTTTAAAGCACCATTTCTGAAGTAAAGTCAGTAAAACGCATCTGTCACAAAGTAGAAAAGACACTCCTTTGCCTCTTGGAAAGCTCTACAGTACACGCACCAACATTATCTGTGCAGCAGAAGCACCGATGTGGCCCAAAAAGAAAAGGAAACTGCTGAGCCACCAACTCGGTACCAGGAGGGAAGTGCCTTCCTAACGGTGGCGCCAGGCCCCTTTACGCCTATGAATTACACCACATGGGCTCTCTCAGACAACCACAAACTACTTTCACAAAAAGGGGATCTCCTGGCTGCCTATTACAGCATTATTTTAGTTTTAACCAATACTGGTCACGCGCAAAATTCCTATCTTTTGCAATATTCTACATGATACTTAAGGTCTAAACGTCATTTTCTAAAGAAAGAGCTTGTATTAACAAACACCATTTGCTTCTCTATTTGTTTCAGAAGTCATTTCAGGATGCCCCTGGTGACCCAGTGGTTAAGACCTCAGGCTTCCACTGCAGTGTACACAGGTTCAGTCCCGGGCTGGGGAACTAAGGTCCCACATGCAGCATGGCACAGCCAGAAAAATAAGGCATTTCACAGAAGTGACCTGCAAAGTAAGTCAACTATGTAACAAATGAAACTGGAACTTAAGTTAGAATCAATGGCTCTCAAGTCTCCCTCACACCACTCACCTGTTTTTGTATGCATCTCTATGTAACACCTGCAGCCAAAATGGATTAGTGCTAAGTTACTACAGCTTAATGACACAGTGATTATAATTCTTCTGTAAAATACAACATCTACTTCTAAAAGATTCTTAAAATAAAAAATATGTTTTTTTCTGGAGAACTGACATGGAAGAATTAAGCATCTAGGTAAAAGGGATAAAATCAGAGAAATAATGATTTTACAAAGTGGGCAGGTAAACTAATCAGAATGAAAAGCATCTTGTTTGCAAAGTGAAATCCAGAAATCCAGTAACTTAACTCCAGTAAAGTAAGCTCCTATAGAGAATGACTTAATTTCATGTTTTATTCAATTAGAAAAGACTAAGAACAACATAAATATATTTGAAACCCAATGAACTACGTATTCAAATTCTGGCTGGAAAATTGGTAGCTTGTAATACATTTTTAATTAACATATTACATATTTTCAAATCCATGTATTGATAGACCAGTTTACACTGCCAACAGATTTAAGAACCAACTGAAACCCTTAGACTAGATTCAGCATCATCAAAACAAGTCCCTGCAAATGAAGTTTCCATTATTAAAAAATTATACTGACCGTGTTTCTTTTCTTAATGCCTAACAAAGTCAAAATGTCTGTTCCTCAGACTCAATTTCAAAAACTTGAAATTATGCAAAATTTGATCAACTATGACTTAGGGTTAAGAATTTAAACATGCTGTCATGTTTAAATTCTAGAAAAAACCCTGGGGAGTTGAGAGGAAGAGGGAAAGGCCTTAAGGGGAAGTCTGGGAGACAGACAGGTTCGAGAGAAGATCCAAGAACACGGGTCCAGAGGCTTCGCCCCTGTACGGACAGTTCAGGGAAAGGCCAGGCTAACCAAGGCAGAGCAGAGTTGCCACAATCATATCTTTGCTCAAGGATAAGATCTCTCAGGAGTGAGCAGAGTCCCATACGACCTAAAGACTCATGCTTTGATATACGGGAAACTTCTCAGGAGAAGAATTTAAAATTCAATCAAAGATTTTAGAAAATACACAATATGAGCGAGCCCTTTGATATATGGGACTCACTGCCATTCTACAGAAGAGCGAGAGAAGCCTCACAGTGTGTACTGGGCACTGACTGCCAGCTGAGGGACATCAGCGCCACCAGGCCTTCCACTCCCAGGACCCAGTCTCCCTTCATCTGGAGGACCCCGCTGGCCATGGGTGCGGCAGGACCTCCCCGAGGGACCCTGTGCTTGGTGGAGGTACCTTCTCCCAGCATGAGCCCATAAGCAGCAGGCCCACCTTGCTGACCACCCCCAGCCCGTGGGCTTTAGTCTCCTCAGAGGCCCTCGGCACCCACAGTCACCATTCTCACCCACCCTGCCCTTCCGCCCCCAAGTAAGTCACCAGGAAGATGGGCTCAACAGCAACAAATGTGCTAACAGCACTAAAAATTCTACAGCACTTTTTGTCACTCAAACGTATTAAAAATATTTAGTGCTGGTATTATTTCAAATACGACAAATGCACAGTTACATTAATTATGTTTAAAGAAAAATGACAGACTGGGTTTCACGAAATGACTCTTACCTGATGGAAGAAGTCATCCATAAAATGGTCCTTTTCAACAACAACAGTTGTGTCCCCATCATCATTTTTCCTACACTGAAATAGAAAAATACGAAATGTAAAATTTGGTTTTAAAAGTTCTCACAGAGGCACCAACGGTGAATTGAAAGACAAGAGCAGCTGGGTACCTAAACCATCTCAGCTCACTAAAAGCACCAAAGTGTAGGAAGCCCACCACCCACCAAGGCCTGACATCCACCAGACCACAGTCAGGGCAGGCGCACACAGCCAATCAGCCCGGAGAAGCAGCCACGTCAGGGGGAATCAATGGCTAGATCTCCGAGAACTGAGGACCAGAGGATGGATCGTTCATTCTCACTGAGTACGTCCATGTGACACTGGCCAGGTTTATCTTCCACAAGTGAATCTGCTTACACTGCACACTGTCTATAAAGATTAAAAATACTGACACCACTAGTCAACTTTTCTAGTTGTTGTTTAGTCGCTCAGTCGTGTCCGACCCTTTGCAACCCCATGGACTGCAGCATGCCAGGCTTCTCTGTCCCTACCATCTCCTGGAATTTGCCCAAGTTCAGGTCCACAGAATCGGTGACATCTTCCAGCTATCTCATCCTCTATAACCCTCTTTTCCAGACTTTTGTGCCCAACTTTTCTAGATTAGGTAATAATTTTCAAAGAACTTTCACATATGTTAGCTGGTATTTATCATTTTTCCCTAAGTAAGTAATTCCAAGTTATGGCCACACTCGTATAATCAATAAACACTTTAACAAAGACTCAGTGAAGAAGACCTGACTGAACTGTGGAACTGGAGGAGACTCTTGAGAGTCCCTTGGACAGCAAGGAGATTAAACCAGTCAATCCTAAAGGAAATCAACCCTGAATATTCTTTGGAAGGACTGATGCTAAAGCTGAAGTTCCAATACTTTGGCCACCTGATATGAAGAGTCAGCTCATTGGAAAAGACCCTGATGCTAGGAAAGACTGAGGGCAGAAGGGGACAACAGAGGATGAGATGGTTGGATGGCATCACCGACTCAATGAACACGAGTTTGAGCAAACTCTGGGAGACGGTGAAGGACAGAGAAACCTGGTGTGCTGCAGTCCAGGGGATTACAGTGCTGGACACAACTTAGTGACTGAACAAAGAAACACTGAGGAAGAAAGCGACCCACCACCGGGAAAAGCCAGGATGACACTGTACTTTACAAATCAGGTGCCATCAGTTTAAAATAACACTGAAGAGATGTTCTAGGCCAGGGGTTCTCACACTTGAGGGACATCAGGACCACCTGGTGGGCTGGGTCTCTGGCTGAGTGGGGCAAAAGTGGGGCACTCCGTGACTTGAGACTACCCTAGAACATCCGGAACCTCATCACATTGTAACCCTAACCCACCCCTCAAGGGAGGCAAAACAATGAAACAGTGAAAAGTCTTTGCAATAAGTCCCCTACACATGAATCTTCAAGTTGCAAGCTTTCAAAGACATGAACGTGCATTCCCACGTCCAATCACATCAGTTCGCAAGTCTGGTGTACATTGTCACGTGTCTACATCCTCTACAAGTGGTTGTGCTTTTGTATACTTTACTGTATAGCAGTGCAGTTTTATTTCAAGCCCAGGATGTCTGGAAGCAAGTGCAAAAGCAGTGATGATGTAGCTGGCAACTGGTACGACGGGAAAAAAAGAACTACTACCCAGGCATCACTGGACGGTTTTTCCAAGAGGGTAGATAGAATTGAAGCCAGCAAGAGACCAGAACCTCTGTCATCAACTCAGGCGTGAGTGAAACTGCAGCCTGCCCTCCACCTCCTACTGCTGACGACTCTTCAGCTCTACCATCTCCCACCTCCACTCTCTGCTCCAGTCAGTAACTCTTCTTGCCTGTTCACTCGATGCCAGTCCTGTTCGCCAGCTGTTGTACTATACTACTATACTTCTCAAGGTACTGTTAAGATTTTAAATGTTTCTCTCTGTTTGTTTTTTATGTATTATTTGTGTGAAGGGCTTCCCCTGTGGCTCAGTTGGTAAAGCGTCTGCCTGCAATGCGGCAGACCTGGGTTCGATCCCTGGGTTGAGAAGATTCCCCTGGGAAAGGGAAAGGCTACCCACTCCAGTATTCTGGCCTGGAGAAGTCCATGGACTGTATAGTCCGTGGGGTCGCCAAGAGTCGGACCCGAATAAGCGGCTTTCACTTCACTTCACGCTACAGTACTATATAGTGTTATATATAGTTATATATACACAGTAATATATAGATTGTGTTAGTTGGGTACCTAAGCTAACTTTGTTGGACTTACAAACAAACTGGACTTGAGAACATGCTCTCAGAATGGAACTCGTTTGTATGTAGGGAACTTACTCTATTGAGAAGAAAGCAACCTCTGTCTACAGCTACAGGGGAGAGGAGACAATGTCAGATCCTGGGACCTGGCATCCGAGTCACACAGTATTTATCAAGGATGTGCCACAGCATCTACCAGTGAGAGCTGCGGATTCGAGAGGAGAAAGGAAAGATGCCTGGCAGCACACAGAGGAGGGAACTGTTTGGAACCATCTCCCTGAGGGCACGCTGGGCAGCCAGCGCATCTCTAACTGCAAAAGCTGAGGCAGCCTCAGATTTCAGGAATTCTGTACCCTCAGGAAAATCAGTCTTTAAGCACTTAAAGTCCTAAGTGTAGCTTTACTGATCTGCAACCAGGAATAATGTGGAAACAAAATTCCACTACATTAAGAAAAATCTGCCAAATGTAATGAATGTGGTAAGAAAACACGATGCAGCCTCCCTCTGCAGCTTCCAGGGCCCACGCTGAGGCAAAGTGATCTGGCCTAAACTTCAAGAATCTCTCACCACCCCTTGGAAGGTTTCTGCACCTCCCTTGCCCTGGGGCCACTTCTGGGCGCAGATAAGACAATCTACGAGGGCAAAGGGGGAAGAAATGTGCTTCTCCAAGATAGAGAGGCACGAGCTCCCTCCGACAAGGGGCTTTTATGAGAGCCGTAAAGAGTGTTTTATCACCAGGTGACACACTGGACAGCCGTGGGGCAGTCTCGAGGGAAAAGCAGGCCCACCTCCACAGGATTCTGGGAGAAGCTGAGCTGCAGGCGGGGGTCAGCGGGCGCCTCTCAGGGCTGTGGGCTGAGCTCTCTCCACACCATTGCTTCTGTTTACACTGACTCCCCAGGGCACCCGCTGGAGTGGTTTCCCCAGCAGGGCCCTTACTTTGAGCCACCACCCTGCTCTCCCGTGACTCCAGTTGTGGAGGAAGATGCCCGCAATTAGGCAGCGCTATTGAATGTTTCACTTGTGCTCTGTTAACAGGGCAGGTATTATGGGTTGTACTGTCTCCATAAAAATAAATGTTGCAAACCCCCAGGACCCGTACTTGGAGAAAGGGTCTGGGAAGACAGAATTAGTTAAGATGAGGTCATGCTGGAGCAGGATGGGCCCTTAACCCCACAGGACTCTGTCCCTGTAAGAGACACAGGGGAGGCGGCCACGTGGCGAGCAAGGCAGAGAGGGTAGTGAACGGTCTACGAGCCAAAGAGAGCCAAGGACTGCCGCCACTCGCAGAAGACATGAGCAGCAAGGCAGGACGCCCCCCAGGTTCGGGAGAGCATGGCTCTGCGACATCCTGACTTCAGGCTTCTGGCCTCCAGGGCCAGACGTGACAGCACGTCTGTGACTCCATCTGTGGTCTCCTGTTACAAGGGCCCAAGGGCACACAAACATTAAGGGCTGAAGCGTGTCGACCCGATCCTTTCTTTAACCAACCAAGACACCGATCTGGACCCAAGCAGTCTGTTCTAGAGAGAATAGTGTCTTGGGAGTTGCACGACTGGCTTCTAACCTGCTTACCAGCTGGTCACTACCAACTTCTCCTAGTCTGTCTCCTGGTCTATAAAGTGAAGATGACATCCGTTTCCTCCTCCAAAGGTGGAGCTGCAGGAAAACTGCCTACTCGGGGCTTCATAAGGCACATGATTTTCACAGGGTATACACATACCGATAAAGGCTTTTAAAATCATTTCAGGTCCATGCTCTTAATTCCCAGCAAAAGAGCACTTAAAGGCAGATCAGCAATCAGCTAACTGCAACAAAAGTAATGTTCAGACAAACCCGCCAACAGCGTAGAGCTCTTCTCCAGGCTCTGGCGTCATCTGAAGTGAAAGNAAGGCTTTTAAAATCATTTCAGGTCCATGCTCTTAATTCCCAGCAAAAGAGCACTTAAAGGCAGATCAGCAATCAGCTAACTGCAACAAAAGTAATGTTCAGACAAACCCGCCAACAGCGTAGAGCTCTTCTCCAGGCTCTGGCGTCATCTGAAGTGAAAGAGGGCTGCTAACGGGCAACACGGGCCAGGGCACTGGGGCAGCAAGAAGACTTGCTGCCGTGTTGGTCCTCCAGCACCATCTGAGGCATGTGAGCGCCCCCGTTTCACACACAGAACACCCCGGGACAGCTGAGCACCATGCTCACAGCCTCAACCCCCTCTGGGAACCAGGAGGGTTCGACCTCACAACCCACAACTGTGCTTACTCACAAATGGCAGGAGCACCAGGAAACTTAAAATGCCTTCCACACCCGCTCCCCCAACTCTGCGAGAAGCAGCTAAGGCAGGAGGGGTGAGGGGCTGCCCTGGACACTCAGAGCTGAGACCACCTTATCCATCTGACTCCAGAAGCCCTTGCTCCTGACCACACACCAGGGACCTCCTCCTGGAGGAGGGGATTTCACATGGGTCCTCCAGGCACAGCCTGGCTCCCAGACTCCCTTCTGAGCTCCTGGGGCAGGTTTCCTGGCCTTCATAATCATGTCCTCTTTGAATGACCCTGCATGTCACCGTCCCCCCATAGCTGACTTCTCTTTGCAGATGAGGGTGGGGGACGTTCATGGGGCCAGGGACACCAGAGTGAACTAAATTAAGTCCCCATGAATTCACCAAATAAGAATGGGGGAAGGGTAGAGAATGAACTTGAACGTGGCTGAGCAGGGCTGGGATTTCCTTGTGGCCCAGAGGGTGAGTGATGACAACCCACCTGCCCCCACCGTGGCTCTCCTGGGGGCGGAGGGCACCCATTTCACCCCTCTGACAGCTACTCGAGGTTCTCAGAGGCCTCAGTGTTTGGTCTGTCTTACTTTTTGTTGTGTAAAATGACAAAACATGTACAAAAGTAGAAATAATAATATAGGGAGCCTTCAATGAATCCATGGCATGGGTTCCACAGTGGTCAGTTCACAGACTGTCTCACTTCACCTGCACGCTCCCCACCCCCCAGCCCGGCAGCACTACACCATCTCGTGGCAAAGCCCACACACAGGCTGCCTGCCACATGTGACACAGCCAGGAACCTAAGCTCCCTACTCCACCCGCTCCAGAAACTTAGTTATTTCTGGCTCAGGGCAGATGATGTCCAACACAACACTCTCCCCGAGGGAAGTCAGTCCTTTTACATTATACACGGACCACTCTCCTTGCAGGAGGCAGTGAATAAACCACCAACCACCAAAAAACTCAACTCTTCCTGGATGCTGAGACCCACATGTCACCACGCGTGATCTCTATTCACAGTCATTCGCTTGCTGGTAAATTGTTCATTTCTCTACCTGCAGACCGAGAGGGAGCCAGTGACTGGAATCTGTTTCCTCTACTGTCTCTTATCCTTTTTTTTTTGGCAGGGGGGGGGGTCCCTACTGGTTTTACTATTATGTTTCAGTGCCTTAGAGAAAGATCAGCAAAACAATGACACTGTGTGCAATTTTAACACAATTTTTGCAGATTAGAGATTAAAATTATTTCTATTCGGCACGGTATTCTTATGTCATAAGCAGATAAAACATATAAAATCAGCTGTGAAGACATTTTTTCTTTTTTAACTTTTTATTTTATGTTGGAGTAAAGCCTATTTCCTACTTATATTTCTTAGGTTTATCTAGAATTCTCAGGAGAAGGCAGTGGCACCCCACTCCAGTACTCTTGCCTGGAAAATCCCATGGACAGAGGAGCCTGGTGGGCTGCAGTCCATAGGGTCGTTAAGAGTTGGACACGACTGAGCAACTTCACTTTCACTTTTCACTTTCATGCACTGGAGAAGGAAATGGCAACCCACTCCAGTGTTCTTGCCTGGAGAATCCCAGGGATGGTGGGAGCCTGGTGGGCTGCCGTCTATGGGGTCGCACAGAGTCGGACACGACTAAAGCGACTTAGCAGCAGCAGCAGCAGCAGAATTCTCAAAACTATTAGACATGAGAAAATAGACCCAGTAATACTATCTTAGCTTTTCCATTCACTAAAAAAACAAAAAATGACTACCTAACAATACTATTTAAGCTACACAATCACCCCCCCAGATCCATGAAGCCCATGTTCCATCTTTCTAGCTGAGATGGTGTAACCTCTGTACAACAGCTGTTGTTTATAACAGTGTACTTACCGTAAATAACAAAATGATTCGTGGCATTCACTAAGAGCAGTGGCAATAGCCTCCAATTTGGTTTCCAAAGTGTCAAAGTGCAAGATAAGCACCCAAATATCAACATTCCATTTCTGTTAAATTTTAAAAGAATTCTCCTTAAAAGGAGCATTATATTAAAATACAATTCTCTCTGTTTAAAGTATTGTGAGGAAGAGACAGTAAGGAGCTTCCCTGTTTAGAAACTATTTAACAAAGATGAATTATCTGTCACTGGAATGCTCTCTGTTGAGATAATTCAGAAGCTGACTTATCGCAAACTAAAAGAATCCAAAGTTGGATAAGATACTGAATTTTTCTCCGTGTTATTCTCCATATATATGTACACTAGGGCCTTCCATGCAAATGCTAATTGTGGAGAAACAATTATCTTGAACTATGCCCAATGGTGGCAATAGCTTTATTGCTAGAATATGGTAATTTTTCAAAATTACTTCAGTAAAAAAAAAAGAATACTTGTAATTAAAAATAGGTAAAAGCTGACTGCTGGCCAGTGGTAATCATGTTGCCAGATGTAAGTATCAATTCTTTCCCATATTTTTATATAATCAGTTATAGTTTTATGCCTTAGGTAGAATATTACTGTTCCATGTTTTACATTTTCACTTCATATTTATCTCCATTATTAATATTATAAATACTACAGGTCCTTACACTTTACATAAATAACACTGTACTGCATAAATGCTTCTGGTTTTTTCCTCTCAAAGCTATGTTTAAAGGTTTTTCCTCATCTCTCATTTTCGCTCACCACTGACTATCAAACTCATCATCCTTCTGCCCTTCACAGCAGAGCCCTGGCTGGCCGTGCCCCCTGCCCAGCTTGTACCCAGCTGGCTCCTTCTTCTCATCACATCTCAGCTCAGAGACCTCCTTGATCAAGACCCCTGATCACCCAGCCCAAAGCAGCCAACCCATACCCACTCACCGTGTTATATCCTCCCCAGCAGTTACTGTTCACTGACTTAACTGTTCCTTGTCCCCTCCCCCCAAGACACGTTTCAGGGGAGCAAGGACTTCAAGGGTCTTGTTGCAACTTACGCCTGAAACAGTGCCTGGCACGTAGCAGTCACTCAGTTGAGACCAGCTAAAGGAATGAATGAAGAGCAGAGAGATGAGATGGAGGTGGGGATGGAGAGAAGAGAAAGCGCACACAGAAGGACAGGGAAACCAGAAACAAAGACACACACAGCACGAAGCGGCACAATGGGCAGTACCGGAGGACAGAGGCAGTCTTGGTTGCTCGCTAGCCCCTGGTTCCATCCCCTCGTGAGGTCTGACAGCACATCCCGCTGTTGAGTCTGAAGCCCCATTCTACCATTGCATCAATCTCCCTTTTCTGTTTTAGCGAAGGGGTCTCTGTCCCTTGCAACCCAAAGAGACTTAAGACAACAGAGGCCATTGTCTTCTGCATTTTCCTAACTAACCATGGGCGTGCTCAGACACAAATGCACTCAAACCACACCTAGCAGGTGCTCCATGCAGAGTCCTGAGCCCTCAGAGCAAAACTGGAAAGGCACAGAGTCTGCAGGAGGGTGCAGAAAACAGGACCACGTGTGTGTTCAGATGGGCAGGGACGGGAGATCACAGGGGACACAAGAGGGAAGACTTCCTGGTAGAGGTGCTTGCACTGAGGCCAAAAGAAAACATGGGGCCAGAAAAGGGGAGGGGGCAAGAGACATACAAAGTGAGTAGCTCACGAGGACCCAGAGAGGAGGGCATGTGGGAACAGCGGACTGACCAGGGGACCTGCCAGAGTGAGGTGCTGGTTCTCCATCCCTTATATTCAGAATGAATAGACTTGAAATTAAAAATAAGAAATAATTAACCTGTGGAAATGTGGAGGCTTTTCTTTTTTATTTTGTATACAAACAGTATTTATTATGGTTCCCAGAGAAATATCAAGGGCTTCCCAGGAGGCGCAGTGGTCAAGAATCTGCCTGCCAACGCAGGAGATGCAAGAGACATGGGTTCGATCCCTGGGGTTGGGAAGATTTCCTGGAGGAAGAAATGCAACCCATCCTTGCCTACACACAGAGAAACTATAGATCTGGGTTGCAAGGTCCCAACTGTGGGATCCCAACTGTCTGTACAATGACACAGGATTCAGTAAATTATGAAATCCTCAACTATAAACATATTCAACTACTATAGACAATTCATATATTAAAGCACACATGTATTATGAAATTCTCAGTATTTTAAAGTGCAGGGACATACTTAGAAAAAAATGTTTTTACTTTCTAAGTTGGAACCTGAATCTTTACCACATAACAACCTGTACTCTGTGTCCCCATCTGAGCTGCCAAAACAGAACATTAAAAATATGCGGGCAGCTTCTCTTGCCCTTTAAAAAATTTTACATGCAATTCATCACCATGAATCCAAGTATTAAAAAATAGTCATTTTCTCGATAAATAAAGTCCTACCATATAGACTGGGCACTATATTTAATACCCTGTGAAAACTGTATAGAAAAGATTATGAAAAAATATATATATATATAACTGAATCACTTTGTTGTCCAGCAGAAATAGAACATTGTAAATCAACTACATTTCAATATAATTTCTCTTAAAAAATGTAATTTTCTCATGTCGACTAATGAATACTATCTAAAAGTATGTGTGTTTACATCTATTACTCTGCAAATTCCCACAGCTGAAATTTGCAATTTTTCTGTTTTTAACTATCATAAATACAGTCTTGCATTCACCAACTTTTTTAAAAATGTAATCAAAATATATCTGGGGTTATTATCTCGAAGGACAGTAATTCCACTTTGACTTACTTCCTAAATGTATTTCCTTCTGCTTCTGCACTCTTCCTGACCCGGCTGTGCACATCCACAGCACACACCCAGTTCATTTCTGTGCCCTCGGCACTTAGCACATAACCTCACAGAGATCCGGTGATCAGAATCTACTGAATGGGTGGTCCTTTTATTTTTTAAAAAACCAGAAACATCCTTCTGGATTTAGAGTTTAGGAAACCTTGGGCAAGTCACTCAAACTTTCTGCACCCAAATGAACTAACTGGCTGCTCAAAAAGAGAATTCTTACTTAGAAGCAGCTAAACCTGTATTAGACAAACTGTATTGGACAAACTAACTTTTAAGTCCTTTCCAAGTAGTTATCAGTGGGAATCTTTTTCTCAGGAGGAATCACTAACAGCTAATAAAGGAAACTTCTAGAAGGCATCAAGAACATTTTGTCAATCAATGTGGACAACACAGGCATTTTAACTAGTAAAAGTAAATATTCATGTTTGCCTAGGAAAAAACACCAGCCACTTAGAAATATGGTTGTGAAAGGTCATTTTACTACTCCAAGAGCTACCTGGAAAAGACACATTTCCTGGAAAAAAAAAATTTAGCTTTGATAGCTGATAATTTTCATATGAGTTTTTAAATATTAAAAGTTAAACTTTAAGTATGTCAGATTCAATTTTGAGTTAATATGCCAGGGAGAAGGTTGAGTTAATATGCCAGGGAGAAGGTTGCTTTTTATAACTGCTTGAAGACATTTTAAAAACTAATACATATTAATAACACTTGTAATTACAAAGCATTATTCTCCCTCCCACCCACTCCCAGAGTGTCACACGCAGGAGATAATTTTATGATTCAGTGCTTCTTCCATAAGAGTACACAAAAAAATCTTATTATCCTCATTTTGTATACAGGAAAACGGAGGTTTTTGAGAGGTTCAGAAATTTTCTGCCCAAGATTCAACAACTCCAGACATATATAAATCCACTAATTTGCCCTACAGCTGCTTAATCTTCATCTACAGCAACATGGTACTGGATCAGAAAAGATCACTTCTTCCTCTAGAATTCTAGATTAAAACATGTTCTTACCAACACTGTTGCCAAGAGCTGAAATACACACACTTAAGAGTGATAAAGAACTGCCTTCTTTTTGTTTTTTCCTTTTTTTGCTAAACAAGAAAAGCTTCTCACATATTCCACTAACATATTTTCTACTGTTCTCCAACATTCATAAATTTGTCTATTCTTTCATGAACATTCTTCATTTCTTCACTTAACAAATATCTGAGCTTCTAACAAGGAATGATACTCCATTGAGTGCGATAACAGAACAGCAATTTGCCCTTTAACGTGTTGCTAACCTGCGAACACAAACGTCAAAATATCTAACCGTTAATAAAAAGGGAAGGAAAGAAAAATCACTATGAAGAAACTTTCTGGGAAAGAGTGTAACAGCATAATTTCCATAATCTGAAGAATGAATAATTCATTGCTTCTCTGAACTAAGATTCCTCATCTGGCCAACAGAATCTGAGGGACTATTCTCTCTCTCCTTCCTAAGCCTGGGACAGGGCTGGATCCATTCTAGAAGCCAAGGAGAGAGTTAATTCATTACGTTAAATGGATGCTTTAGTGCAGTGGGCCTTGGTCTGTTCTGAGGCTGTTCAGAGTACTGGGAAACGAAATATAAACATTCAACACTATTTTAGTACTTGTCTTTCACCTAAAATATTTCAACTCTTCTACATTCTATAAACCACTACCGTTTCAATGTCATCATCTCATCCACAGTATTGTCCGCGGAATGCATCAAACACGACTCCAATTCTTAAGCGAACAAAACACTGTTCTCTTACTCAAGTTATTGGTAATTTGCTGAGCACCTATGTACTCCACCAGCGGGGTTTACTGGAAGTAAACAAACACAAAGCAAACTATTTACAGGGGAAACAAAAGGCGCCCCTCTGTACCTGCCTCACAGCTCCCTTCCAGCATCCAGTCCAGCAAGGCGCCCACTGGCATATGGCATTAGATGCATCCGTTCCCACCTATCCACTGAGCTCCTACTGCACGCGGGGTCCCACCCAAAACCCCAGATATAAGACAGGGAACAAGGGGACAAGTCCCTGCTCTCAGGGAGCTGACGCATACTAGGATGGAACAGACCATAATTCAACAAGTAATTTCTGGTAATGATAAGTGCTCTGCAAGGATTTAAACCAGGCGAAGGAATGGACAGCCTCTAGGGAAGGAAGCAGCAGCAGAGCCCAGCTCAGAAAAGGGGGTTCGAGGCCTGGTCGGGCCCCGAGACGCCGGCTCAAAAGCTATTCCCTGTCCCAACGCCCAGTGCAGAAGCGAGGGCAGATGAGTGCCTTCGGGGCGTTGGGGAGATGATGCGACGGGGGTGCTGCGGGCTGGGGAAGCCGTGCGCCCCCTCCAACCCCGCACAGAGGCCGCCCCGCCCGGCCTGAGCCCCGGGACCTGGACTCCCCTTCCCCGCTCACCCTGTGACCCCGCACCCTGAGCCCCCAGCCCAGCCCCGCACCTCCCCGCCCCCGCCCTTCCCCGCGCCCCCAGGGCTCCCGGCCCGAACCGCTACACTCCAGCTCGCCCGCCCGCGGCTCACCGCCGTCAGGTCCGGCAGCCGGTCCCGCATCCCCACGGGCCGGGCGCTGCGCCCCGCCGCTCAGGCCTGCCCGGCGCCGCCTCCGGCTGGCCACGGGCTCTTGGTGTCCCCGCCGCCGCCTCAGCCCGCCGGTCGCCCTCCCCTCGGCCGGCGCTGCCACGGCAACCGCGCCCTCGCGCTCTGCGCATGCCCGGCCCGCGCCGCGCCCTGACCCACGCAGACAGCGGGAGCCTTCCTGAGGGAATGCCGCGACCCAAGAGGCGGGGTCCGCCGGGGAGGGGCGGGGCCTGGTTTGGGTAAGGGGTACTATCGGGGAGGGAACAGGCCCGCCCAAACGGCGCGGCAGAGGAACAGACGCGATCTGGTGGGGGAAGGATTGGAGCGTGACTGAAAGGGGAGGGGCGGGGCCTGCTGAGGAGAGGCGGGGCTGGCCACGAAGGGGCGGGGCTCGGCTGAGTTGTGTTCTTGGCGGTCTCTTATCCTGGTCGGTTAGATCTGACTTTTGCTCTTCTTGATTTGCTTTTGCTTTTGTGCTTTCACATTCATTTGATTTACTTTAAAAATTCGTGGAAAACTTGGTGACGAATTTAGCAAGTGTATGGAGATGGGTTAAGTGCAGCTTTGCAGATGCATATTCCGAACAAAGACCATCTCTTCAAGGATTCTTGGGGCTTCCCTGGTGGCTCCTGCCTGCCATGCTGGAGAGCATTCAATCCCTGGGTCGGGAAGATCCCCTGGAGGAGGGAATGGTAACCCACTCCATTATTCTTGCCTGGAGAATTCCATGGACAGAGGAGCCTGAGGATCTACATTCCATGAGGTCACAAAGAGTCAGACAGGAGTGACTGACTAACACACTTTTATGGATTCTTATCCTTTTTTGTGTGACTAAGGCCTAGTCAATCCTAAAGGAAATCAGTTCTGAATATTCATTCCAAGGACTGATGCTGAAGTTGAAGCTCCAATACTTTGGCCACCTGATGTGAAAAACTGACTCATTGGAAAAGACTCTGATGCTGGGCAAGATTGAAGGCAGGAGGAGAAGGGGAAGACAGATGATGAGATGGTTGGATGACATCACTGACTCCTTGGACATGAGTTTGAGCAAGCTCTGGCAGTTGGTGATGGAAGCGTGGTGTGCTGCAGTCCATGGGGTCACAAAGAGTTGGACATGACTGAGCTGACTGAACTGAACTGAAGACCCATAATGACTAACTAACATAACTTAAAGAATGTAATTTAAAATGGCATGAAGTGGTAATATGCAGAGACTCAGGCCTTGGGATGCGGTTCTAGTGTGAGAAACAGACAATACAGAAGTGAACAAATAAATAAGAAAATGGGGCATGGACTTGGAGAAGGGCTGAGAGAGAGGTGGCTACATCAGATAGTGGTCATGGGAGGCACCAGAGTTTAGGCCAAAAAGTTAGAGGGAACAGTCTTCAAGACCACTCTGACTTCTGACACCAACCACAAATTCAGTAACTCACTGGAGGGACCCACACAATTCACTGAAAACTGCAGTGCTCACAGTTGAGGTTTAACACAGGGGATGGATACAGATTAATGTCAGCAAAGGACAGACATGCTTGGTGGTAGGGCGAGGGGGGAGGGGAGGGGGGAGGCAGCGGGGAGGACATCCTGGTTGTACCAAATATGAAGCTTCTGATGTCTTCTCCTTGGATAGTCCAGACACATTACTTTCACAGCACTGATGGGTGTCAGAATACATGAAGTTGCCAACAAGGAAAGTTCACCCAGGCCACCAAATTCTAAGTTTTTATTGGGGCTCCATTGCACAAGCTTGATTGATTGATTAATTGCCCTCCTGGTTGATCTAAGACTCCAGATTAGCTGGTACCTATGAAGTGGGGTGATCCCAGGAGTAGGAAATGGCAACTCACTCCCGTATTCTTGCCTGAAAAATTCCATGTGCAGAGGCATCTGAAGGGCTACAGTCTACAGGGTCACAAAGAGTTGGACATGACTGAGCAACTTCACTTTCACTTTTCACTTTCATGCATTGGAGAAGGAAATGGCAACCCACTCCAGTATTCTTGCCTGGAGAATCCCAGGGATGGTGGGAGCCTGGTGGGCTGCCGTCTATGGGGTCGCACAGAGTCGCACACGACTTTTCAAACTTGGGTAAACTAGAGGCCAACTTGTCTCTTCTTAATTTATGACTTTGATATGTTTTTCATAATTTAAATCAAAATCAGTAAGTTGATGGATATGGATTGAACAAAAATTTTCCATTTTTACTAAAACAAGGTGTTGGCAGGGAAAGAGTGGGCAATTGTACAGAGATTTTCTAACAATGAAGTTAATATAAAGGAAGTAAAATTGAGAGAGGCTAGACAAAAAATATTTGGTCCTGTACACAGTCAAGCAGTACTTGAAACAAGCACACTCCAGGACTTTCATGAGCCAATGAAATCTTTTTCAGTTTCTTCACTTAGAATAAAAAAGCCCTAATATATTGCTAGGAGAATGAAAATAGACAGATTACAGGCTAGAAGCTAGGTTACTTTTAAAATACATGGTCTTAGGGAATAGGGGCTTTAGTCTTTCTTGCTCACCACTGTCTTATGGCTCTAATCCCTACAAAATTTCTGGCAAGTTGGAGGCACTCAATACATAATTTGTAAAATAAAATAATAGATGTCCAAAAAATATAATTCAAAAAGACACATGTACCTCAATGTTCATAGCAGCACTATTTACAATAGTGAAGACATGGAAACAACCTAAATGTCCAACAACAGATGAATGGATAAAGAAGATGTGAAACCATGTATGCAATGGAATACTACTCAGTCATAAAAAAAGAGTGAAATAATGCCAGTTGCAGCAACGTGGACCTGGAGACTATCATACTAAGTGAAGTAAGTCAGAAAGAGAAAGATAAATACCAAGTGACAAAGCTTATATGTGGAATCTAAAATGACACAAGCGAGCTTATCTACAAATCAGAAAGAGACTCACATAGAGAACAAACTTGTGGTTGCCAAGGGGGGAAGGGTTGAGAGAGAGATGGCTTGGGAATTCGGAGTTAGCAGATGCAAACCATTATATATAGAATGGATAAACAACAGGGATCTACTGTATGGCACAGGGAGCTATATTCAATATCCTGTGACAATGGAAAAGAATATGAAAAAGAGTGTGTGTGTGTATAACTGAACCACTTTTCTATGTGTTAGAAATTAACACAATATTGTAAATAACCTATACATGAGTAAAATAATAGCAAAAATAGATGTCAAGAACTGGCTTTGAATCACAGTTCTGCTATTCACTATGTGTGACTTTGGACTGTGAAGATATAGAAAGGCAGACCTCACTAAAATGGAGTCAAGAGGCCAGAGGGGGAGCTCTCATTCAACGTCAATACAGATCCCAGCAGGAAGAGATGGTACCTCGCATCCCCCATGGGAAGTGACATTACTACCACCAGCAAGAGAAGGTTTTTTCTCTTGGCCTGGCAACAACTCAGTCAATGAGAGACCAGCACAATTCAGTCAATGAAAGCCACTGTATTTCAAATTCTTAGTTTCTTCCCATGGACTTTTTGTTCACAAAAACCCCTCCTGGATGCCCCTTCTCCTCTATAAGAATTTTCTTTCTTTTGTTTTACCAGATTTGTTTGTAGTTTGCCATATTTGCATGTTGCAAGTAGAAATTCTTTGCTGCTCGGGAATAAACCCATTTTGCTGGTAAAATAACTGGTGGTCTTATTGTTTTAGGTTTCCAGAACAAAAAGACTAACCTCTCAAAGACTCAGTTTTCCTGTCTGTGAAGTGGTGATAAGGCTGCTTTTCAAGTTGAAAGGTTGTATGTGACTTTCTCATCTTGACCCCACTATGCCTCGAGAAACTGATTTGCCCTATTCATTGGCCCTCTTAATTGCAAACAATAAGTATGAATGACGTGTGTTTGATCAACTTAGGCTTATTACTCTTAGAAATAATTAACATGTAATAAAAAATCTAAACTACACATGGTAAGATTTGTTACAAATTTTGAAAACTGAAAAGTTATACCTGGTTAGTAACAGCCAAAAAAAAAAAAAATTACCCAGGAAAATTAGGTTTGGGAAAACGAATCATTAACATAAAATTAACTTCCTAAAAGTGAATACTGCAAAATTTTCTCTTACTTCAAAAACTGATGAAAGTATCAAATCTTAACAGACTTTAGATGTGCAAAGTCAGCATGGAGAAACTGCATCGAGTAAAAATTATTTACACATACTTTAGAAAAGGCAGAAGAACCAGAGATCAAATTGCCAACATCCATTGGACCATAGAAAAAGCAAGAGAATTCCAGAAAAATATCTCTTTCTGCTTTATTGACTAAGCCAAATCCTTTGACTATGTGGATCACTACAAACTGTGGAAAATTCTTAAAGAGATGGATATACTAGACTACCTTACCTGCCTCCTGAGAAATCTGTACGCAGGTCAAGAAGCAACACTTAGAACCGGACATGGAACAATGGACTGATTCCAAATTGGGAAAGGAGTACAATAAGGCTGTATATTGTCACCCTGCTTATTTAACTTCTATGCAGAGTACATCATGAGAAATGTTGGACTAGATGAAGCACAAGCTGGAATCAAGATTTCCAGGAGAAATATCAGTTACCTCAGAAACGCAGATGAAAGTGAAAGTGTCTTTTCACTCAATCGTGTCCAACTCTATGCAATCCAGTGGACTATACAGTCCATGGAATTCTCCAGGCCAGAATACTGGAGTGGGTAACCTTTCCCTTCTCCAGAGGATCTTCCAACCCTGGGATAGAACCCAGGTGTCCTGCATTGCAGGCAGATTCTTTACCAACTGAGCTATCAGGGAAGCCCAGATATGCAGGTGACATCACCCTTATGGCAGAAAGCAAAGAGGAACTAAAGATCCTCTTGAATAAAGTAAAAGAGGAGAGTGAAAAAGCTGGCTTAAAACTCAACATTCAAAAAACTAAGACTGGCATCCAGTCCCATCACTTCATGGGAAATAGATGGGGAAACAAAACAATGAGAGACTTTATTTTCTTGGGCTCCAAAATCACTGCAGATGGTGAATGTAGCCATGAAATTAAAAGATGCTTGCTCCTTGGAAGCAAACCTATGCAAACCTAGACAGCGTATTAAAAGCAGAGACGTTACTTTGCCGAAAAAAGTCCATATAGTCAAAGCTATGGTTTTTCCAGTAGTCATGTATGGATGTGAGAGTTGGACCATAAAGAAGGCTGAGCACTGAATAATTGATGCTTTTGCACTGTGGTATTGGAGAAGACTCTTGAGAGTCTCTTGGACAGAAAGGAGATCCAACCAGTCAATCCTAAAGGAAATCAGTCCTAAATATTCATTGCAAGGACAGATGCTGNTAGTCATGTATGGATGTGAGAGTTGGACCATAAAGAAGGCTGAGCACTGAATAATTGATGCTTTTGCACTGTGGTATTGGAGAAGACTCTTGAGAGTCTCTTGGACAGAAAGGAGATCCAACCAGTCAATCCTAAAGGAAATCAGTCCTAAATATTCATTGCAAGGACAGATGCTGAAGCTGAAGCTCCAATACCTGACCACCTGATGTGAAGAACTGAGTCCTTAGAAAAGGCCCTGATGCTGGGAAAGATTGAAAGCAGGAGGAGAAGGGAGTGACAGAGGATGAGCTGGTTGGATGACATCACCAACTCAATGGACATGAGTTGGAGCAAGCTCCAGGAGTTGGTGATGAACAGGTAAGCCTGACATGCTTCAGGCAATGGAGTCGTAAAGAGTCAGGCACAACTGAGCGACTGAACTGACTGAACTGATCACACACCCATACTTTCCAATGACAATAGCTGTAATAAAGAAATGTTTTACACTAACTAAAGAGTTATTGATTGACAGTGAAAAGTACAAAGGAAAGAATTGATCTTTCTCAGTCAGGTTGGAGTACTGACTCATACAGGCAGGTGTGACACAGGTACTCAGCCATCAGAGCTCATTTTTCATCTCTCACGTGATTCCTCTGCACTGGTGTCTGGCTGGGCCAGGAGCCAGACTCAGTCCCAGGAAAAAGAAAGAGCACCTTTTCTGGGTGGCAGCTTCATTCCCAAACTTCACTCTGATTGGATCAGTTCAGTTCAGTAGCTCAATCATGTCTGACTCTGTGATCCCATGGACTGCAGCACACCAGGCTTCCCTGTCCATCACCAACTCCTGGAGCTTACTGAAACTCATGTCCATTGAGTCGGTGATGCCATCCAACCATCTCATCATCTGTCTTCCCCTTCTCCTCCTGCCTTCAATCTTTCCCAGCATCAGAGTCTTTTCCAATGAGTCAGTTCTTCACATCAGGTGGCCAAAGTATTGGAGTTTCAGCTTCAGCATCAGTCCTTGCAATGAATATTTAGGACTGATTTCCTTTAGGATTGACTGGTTTGATCTCCTTGCAGTCCAAGGGACCCTCAAGAGTCTTCTCCAACACCACAGTTCAAAAGCATCAATTCTTCAGTGCTCAGCTTTCTTTATAGTCCAACTCTCACTCACCTGGGTTTATTTGCCTACCTCCCAACCCATCACCATCATCGCCAGGCCGACCATTGGCCACAAGAAGAACCAAGAGATATGGAGCATCAAATGCCGACTGTCACTGGAGAAGCCCAGTTGTCTATGAAGCCTCTGTTGCAAGATGGTGTCTCCTCTTTTCTTTGAACAGGGAAAGTAAGCAGGAAGCCCAGTTGTGGAGAGCTCAGCTATTTTTATTCTTGGTTTTCTGTTGCCTTCCTTCTAGAAGTATATTAGAGGACCATTGGAGACAGAAAACTATGAAGAGTTGCTTTTTAGAAATGACTATGAAAGCTTTTATCACCGCTATACCCTTAAGAGCCTCAGCTCTATGTTTTTTGAAATTTTAGGGAGAGTGAGCCTATAATTTCAAGATACCTTAAATAGCAAAATTTGAACCACGTCTTCCAAGTGCCATTCTTCATAAATCTATTGAGGATCAAGCTTAAAAATCACCACCAGCAAATCATTTTTGTAGCCTATATGGCATGAACATTCTTCTATTTAATTTTTCAGCACTGCTTTATTATAAGACATAGGTTGCAAAAAATAATAAGCTATTTGTATTGTAAGCTGAAAAGAATGAGAATCATAGAGTAGATCTGCAGCAATCTTTTTCTGAGGATGGCAAGAAAAATAGACATTTCAAATGCACCTTTAGATTTGCAGTCAGGTTGATGCAAACAGGTCATTCACCTTAAAACCTAAGTAAAGAAACATCAACAGTCGGCCAACCAGAGGTGTAGAATTGGTATAGAATTTAAAGGCTCAAGAGACAGTTTTCTATGACAGCTAACCTGGTGTATCCTCTAATGCACATTAATGAAGTCTCCTTTATGTACAGTTGGGAAGGTCCTCTGGAGGAGGAAATGGCAACCCACTCCAGTATTTTTGCCTAGAGAATCCCATGGACAGAGAGGCCTGGCGGACTACAGTCCACGGAGTTGCAAAAAGTTGGACACGACTGAGCAACTAATATTTAACATTTTTTCAACCCATCACATGTCAGGTGACTTTGCGGCTGTGATAGGTCAAACCTGGTCATGTGACCTGCCCAAGACCAGAAATGCCTGGCACAAAATCACTGGCAGAGGGAGGTCTGATGAACAAGCCTGTAGAAGGATGAAGGTTTCTGGGTGGCTGAATAATCCACTCCACCCCACTCGATTGCAGTGAAGATAAACTCATTAGCAAAAGGTGAAAAAAGAAGACATTGGGATCCTTCAGTTGCACTGTGTAGAACACTAATTAAGACATTGAATTGTGCTAACACAGTTCCCTCTGGAAGACACTTTGTTAAAATGAATACTTACTGATGTCAGGACAATTTTGATTAAGTGTGTTTATCCATAAATGTTCCCTGGATTCCGAATGTGGCATCTAAACATCCAGTCTCTGCGGCATTTCACTTGGAAAAATGGAGTCCTACAGTCAAGACAATTAAAACCGATTCCAGTCTTTATTCAGTTATTTCTAAGAATATTAGATGAGGTCTCATTTGTAACTCCCAAGATCTCTCTTTAAACCCTTTCTACAGTTTCCTGGTGTTCCATCTATTTTATACCCTACCTGCATCTGCTTGTGAGCTCAGTTGTATCCAACTCTGTGTGACCCCATGGACTACAGCTTGCCAGGCTCCTTTGTCCATGAGATTTTCCAAGCAAGAATACTGGAGTAGGGTTTCCATTTCCTCCTCCAGTGGATCTTTCCAACCCAGGGGTTGAACTGATATCCCCTGCTTTGGCAGGGGTATTCTTTACCACTGAGCCACCTAGGGAGCCCTTTTTACCTTAAAGTTCCCAGAATATCATCTTTCTTGCTTATCACACCCTAAACTTTCCCACCAGGGCACTTTCTTTCCATCTACCATTGTTGTTAATTTCTCTCCAGTAAGTATTGGCCGAAGTCAGGAAGATTCACTGGAGGAAGGCCTGGCAACCCATTCCAGTATTCTTGACTGGAGAATCCCAGGGATAGAGGAGCCTGGTGGGCTATGGTCCATAGGGTTGCAAAGAGTCAGACACAACTGAAACAACTTAGCATGCATGCAAGTATTAACCTTACCTTTTTCTCCTCCTCCCACAACAGATTATTCCAAAACATATAATATGGAGAGAGCAGCTGGGTAATGTTGAATTGTCAACCAGAACTTTCTTATCCTGCCAGGGAAGGAATGAAAGTGTGACTACTAATACATAATTCATCACTTTTTTCCGTATTGCTGCTGCTGCTAAGTCACTTCAGTCGTGTCCAACTCTGTGTGACCCCATAGATGGCAGCCCACCAGGCTCCCCTGTCCCTGGGATTCTCCAGGCAAGAACTCTGGAGTGGGGTGCCATATGTACATACAAATGCAGTCGGGTGTTTCTGGGGTTGAACTATCAGTTAAGCCACAGAAGTGGGTTCAAAATACCTACTACTCAAGATTGTAAGAGACCTATATTCCCAGGAAAGAGAATCAGATTACTTAGTATTAACTACCCAGGATGGATGGGGGAACTAAGACTGGGACAGACAAATAAATAAATATTTAAAAATTTTTCTCTAATTTAAAATTAAATTAAAAATTTAGCTTCTGGAGGACAGGGCATATTTCTCATATATTCCTTTTCAAGGACTGTTACAAGTAAATGAATGAAAGAATAAGTAGGCAAGGATGATAACACATTGATCTTTGTATTTGCCTTCCCTAATCACATATCTATGTTTTGGGTTGACATATACTGAACAAATAAATCATTTAGTCACCACAGAGTAGAAGAGCCTGTTGTGATTGCTCTTCAGTTGTAAGTCTTGTGTTACTTTTTGCAACCCCACAGACTGTAGCATGCCAGGCTTCCCTGTCCCTCATTATCTCCCAGAGTTTGCCCAAGTTTATGTCCATTGACTCAGTGATGCCATCCAACCACCTCATCCTCTGTCACCCTCTTCTCCTTTTGCCTTCAGTCTCTCTCAGTATCAGGATCTTTCCCAATAAGTCGACTGTGCATCAAGTGGCCAAATGATTGGAACTTTAGCATCAGTCCTTCCAGTGAGTATACAGGATTGATTTCCTTTAGGACTGACTGGTTTGATTTCCTTGTTGTCCAAGGGACTCTCAAGAGTCTTCTCCAGCACCATAGGCATCAATACTTTGGTGCTCTGCCTTCCTTGTGGTCCAACTCTCCATCTGTACATGACTACTGCAAAGACCATTGCCTTGACCATATGGACCTTTGTCAGCAAGGTGATGTCTTTGCTTTTTAATATGCTGTCTATATTTGTCATAGCCTTCCTTCCAGTAATCAAGTATCTTCTAATTTCATGGCTGCAATCACCATCTGCCGTGGTTTTAGAGTGCAAGAAGAGAAGAGCTGCCATGCTTCCACTTTTTCCCCTTCTATTTGCCATGAAGTGATGGGACCAGATACCATGATCTTACTTTTTTAATATTGAGTTTTAAGCTGGTTTTTTCACTCTCCTCTTTAACCTTCATCGGAAGGTTCTTTAGTTCCTCTTCACTTTCTGCCATTAGGGTAGTATCATTGGAATATCTAAGGTTGTTAACGTTTCTCCTGGCAATCTTGATTTCAGCTTGTGCTTCATCCAGCCTGGCATTTTGCAAGGTGTACTCTGCATTTAAGCTAAATAAACAGAGTGACAATCTACACCCTTGTCATACTCCTTTCCCAATTTTGAACCAGTCAGTTGTTCCATGTAAGGTTCTAACTTACATGGAACCCACATACAGATTTCTTGAGAGACGGGTAAGATGGTCTGGTATTCCTATCTCTTTAAGAATTTTCCACAGTTTGTTGTGATCCACACAATCAAAGACTTTAGTGTAGTCAAGGAAACAAAAGTAGATGTTTTTTCTAGAATTCCCTGGCTTTCTCTATGATCCAACAAATGTTGTCAGTTTGATCTCTGGTTCCTCTGCCTTTTCTAAATCCAGCTTGTACATCTGGAAGTTCTTGCTTCAATACTGCTGAACCCCAGCTTGAAGGATTTAGAATATAATGTCACTAGCATGCGAAGTGAGCACAACTGTCCAAGAGTTTGAACATTCTTTAGCACTACCCTTCTTTGAAACTGGGATGAAGACTGACTTTTCCAGTCCTGTGGCCACTGCTGGGTTTTCCAAATCTGCTGACATACTGAGTGCAGCACGTTAACAGCATCATCTTTTAGGATTTTAAATAGCTCAGCTGGAATTTCATCACCTCCACTAGCTTTATTGGTAGCAATGTTTCCTATAAGGCTCACTTAACTTCACACTCCAGGATGTCTAAGAAGAGCCTATATAGAGCTAATACAGAACTGAATGCCTCCTGAAGTCACAGTAGGAAACATGTAACAATTCTTAGGCCAGAGACTTCCAGTTAAGGCTCCAACACATTGCCTCCAATCTTCTTCTGTTATGTCAACAATAAAAGCCTATGCAACCTAGATTCTCATCTAGACCATTGGTTTTACTTTTCACACCAGATACATCAATCAGAAATGGTCACTTCAGACTTCCCTGGCAGTTCAGTGGCTAAGAATCCACCTTCCAATGCAGGAGACATGGGTTCAATTCCTGGCTGGGGAAGTAAGATCCCACATGCCATGGAGTAACTAAGCCCATGTGCCACAATGAAGACTCAGTGCAGCCAGAAGTAAATAAATAAATATTTAAAAAAAAAAAAAGAACAAAGAAAAGAAATGGTTGCTTGCAGTAGCCTTGATTCTTTAATACACTAAAGTTTAAGCCCACGCTCCAGAGGTTATAGCACATTGGTAACACAATGTGCAGTTTTGTGGGATAATTTATAATATATGTATATATAAATTATTTACTCACTGGGAATACAAACCAAAGTTCTTAGAGTGGCCTGCAAGGTCCTGCCTTAACTGATCATTCTCTAATACCTCCAGAGCCTATTTCCCTCCACTCTTCCTTCTACTGACTCCTGGGCCAGACACGTTCCACCTCAGGGCCTTTGCATGGACTGTTCTTGTCTGAATGCTCTTCCCACAGATATTGTATAGCTTTGTCCCTTACCTCCTTTAAGACTGTGGTCCAGGGACTTCCCTAGTGGCTCAGTGGTAAAGAATCCACCTGCCAATACAGGAGACCTGGGCTCGATCCCTGATCCGGGAAGATCCCACATGGTGAGGGGCAGCTAAGCTCCTGCTCCACAACTATTGAGGCTGCGCTCTAGAACCCGGAACCGCAACTGCTGAGCCCACCTGCCGCAAATACTGAGCCCCGGGGGCCCTGGAGCCAGCGCTCTGCGCCAAAAGAAGCCACTGCAATGAGAAGCTCACGCACAGCACCTAGAGAGTAGCCGCAGGTCAACACAACCAGAGAAAAGCCCATACAGCAACAAAGACGACCACGGCCAAAAATAAATAAATAATAATAATAATAATACAAGACTTTGGTCCAGTGACACTTTTCAGGAGTCTCTCTTGCTGTTAAAAATTACCACCCTCTTCCTCTCACTCTGAACCCTCTTACCTTATTTTTTTTCTTTCTTAACACCTGCAACCCTCTGACCGACTATGTCATATACACTGTACTTATTTTGTGTTCTATTTCTGTCTTTCTCCTTCGAAATGTCTGCTCTGCTGAGGGCAGGGATTTTTGCCCACTTTGCCCAGTAATTCTCTCCAGCACCTGGAACGGGGCCCAGCACATAGAAGGTGTGTAATAAATATTGGTTGAAAAACTTACGCTGCAAAATTTTTAATACGTGTATTCATTCAAAAGTCAACTTTATTATTCCAGTGGGCAACTTATGGCAAATTACAGGTTACTGAATTTCTGGTCAGCAACAGAATTTGAATTTTACCCTAGCAAGGCTCCTGTCTATTTTAAAATTCTATGATTCTAAGTTAATTTATTTTTATTTGACTTAAGGAAATTGGAAAAGATCCTGATGCTGGGCAAGACTGAGGGCAGGAGGAGAAGGGCGAGACAGAGGATGAGATGGTTGGATGGCATCACTGACTCAATGGACATGAGTTTGAGCAAACTCTGGGAGACAGGGAAGCCTGGTGTGCTGCAATCCATGGGTTGCAAAGAGTCAGACATAACTTAGCAACTGAACAACAAGAACAAGGAAATAGTAGGGGACATTTAAAAACCCATTCATATTCAGATCTCTCAGAAATCATTGTCACTTGACCATCTGCTTATGAGTTAAAGACTGGGCTAGAATTCACTTAGTCTTCTCCTAACCTGGATACAGAATGTACACTTTTTATACATGTATTTTTACCTATTTGGCTGCACTGATTCTCAGTTGCAGCATGTCATATCTAGTTCCCTGACCAGGGATCAAACCCGTGCCCCTGCATTGGGAGTATGGAGTCGTAGCCACTGGACCACCAGGGAGGCCCTTAGGATGTACATTTAAATGAGGATGAATCTTTTAAGGTATTTGGAATTGCAACAGACTTGTTTATCATTTTGTAAAGTTTAGAAACAGGCTGCCTTTTTAAAAATGGAGTTGAATACAGTATCTGGAAACAGGCTTATGATGTCCCACATTGTTTTTGAATCCTACAGCTGCCCTGACAAATTACCACAGTATTAGTGGTTTAAAATAACACAGACTTGTTATCTCATGGTCACAGGGGCTACGCGTCTCACTGGGCTAAAATCAGCGTTTTCTGGGGATTCTAAGAGAGAATCTTTTTCCAGTTTTTAGAAGTGCCCACACTCCTTGATTCACAGCCCCTTCCTCTGTCTTCAAAACCAGCAATGTCACCTCGCTCTGACCTGTCTTCTTCTATCACAGGTTTTACTCTGACTTCAGCCAGTTCTCCACTTTGCTGGACTCCTGTAATCACAGGAAGCCCATCTGGATGGTCTCTCCATCTCAAGGTCCCTATCAGCGATCATACCTGCAAAGTTTTTGTGGTGGAAGATAACATAATCACAGTAGGTTCCTGGGACTAGCGCATGGACATCTCTGGGGCCATTATTCTGCCTACTATGCATACTCTTGGGCTTATACTTCAAAGAGTTATCTGATATATTCGCTTATGTGAATGGAAAGGAAATAGGATGAAATACGTCACAGATCATGACTCAGAACATTTCAGATTGAAATTATCCACGAGAAAAAAAAAAAAAGAAAACAACTTGTAATGCTATCATCAGATTACTCCTGAGGAGACACATTTTGAACTATGAGGCTAAAATGGCACATGAGGATGAAAAAGATACACATATCACTAATAATCAGGAAAAACAAATGAAAACTACAGTTCAACACTATTTTGCCAACTTCTAGGGAAAATAGAAAATACACATTCCTTTGACCTAACAATTCCTCTTGAGGACTCTCAAGTTCCATAACAAGTGGTCCAACAGTTAGTCCTCCAGTTAGGACTCCACACTTTGACTCCCGAGCGCCTGATTTCAATCCCTGGTTGGGGAACTAAGACCCTGCAAGCTGCAAACACAACCAAAATACATAAAATAAAACAGGGCTTCCCTGGTAGCTCAGTGGTAAAGAATCTGCCTGTCAATGCAGGGGATGCAGGTTCCACTCCCAGATCCCCCATGCCACAGGAGAGCTAAGCCCACACGCCACTATTACTGAGCCCACACCCTAGAGCCTGGGAACCACAGCTACCGGGACTGCGCCCCTGAAGCCTGCACTCCACAACCAAAGAAACCACTGCAATGGGAATTAGAGCATCTAGAGACTAGCCCCCGCTCGCCACAACTAGAGAAAGGCCCACATAGCAATGAAGACCCAGCCCAACCAAAAATAATTGATCTTCAATAAAATAAAAAGCTCCATAACAACAAGAGCCGCAGGATGTAAAGAGACATGTTTAAGGATATTAACTGCCGCATTGTTTCAGTGGGGAAAAAGCTTAAAAACAAATGACTATTAGGAGTGGAAGATTTGAACAATCTGAGATTTACCAGTGTTGTGACTATTGTGTAAGACAGAGAGTGATGTAGGGAGACACAGAGTCCTGCTCCTTCCCCAGCTTCCGGCCCAGTGAGGAGGATACATCCGGGCAGTCTTGACATATGCTGTCAGCATCAGGAGAAGAAAACACTCATCACACACCCCTGAGCTTGTGCCCCACGCTGATTTGCAGGGGTTAATAGCCCCCTGTTGCTCTGGTTAAGCCACGAGAAAATCACCACGGGAAAAGAATAAAAGCAAAACATAGGAATACAGCATAACCCAAATAAAAGTATATCAGGTTGATCAGTCAGTCTTCATGCCCTGCTAAGCTAAGGAAAAACATAGTGTGGACCTTGGAACGCCAGGTCAGCGCAAATTCAGAACGCTGCTTGTGCACACACCAAGATGTTTTTCCAAGGCATATGCAGGTCTATGACCTTCAGCTAGGTGATACCCCTTGTAGAAGAAAATAACAAAAATAGTTTAAAGTAAGCAATAAAATGGGAGATGTGACTGAGGGCACAGAAGGCCGATGTCATCGTAACACAACAGATACTTTCTGCTTGCCAAGACACTAAATAAAAGTGATGCGGCTCCGAGGCACAGGGCTCTTGATCCAAGAAGTCTTGAGTCTCCTGGTCCCATCTTTAAAACTGTAATTCTGTCTCTAGTTTCTTTTCCCCAAACTATGCATTGACCACTTTCAGTCTCTACCTGTTCTGCTGGCCACAGCAAGTGGTGCCCAACGTGAGGCTCGAAAGGGAAGGATCGCCAAGAGCTAAACTGAAGTTGAAATATCAAGGGAAACTGAAGCTGGAATATCGGCGCACGGTTCTGAAGAAGAGTCAGGTAAGGCCTCTAAAAATCCCCCTCTGCAGTAAGTAATACTCTCTCAGGCACTGAAACTGGGGTTAAGTATGGGAAATTCAGATAGCTCGGAACAATACTGGCCATATATATGGCTCTTAAGGCAGGTTCTAAAAGCGAAGGGAACAAAAATAAATGAGGGCTGGCTATTGGAGCCTTTACAAACCATTGAGAAACATTGCTCGTGGTTCCCTTCTCTTGGTACTTAGCTTTAGGAACATGGGAGAAGGTAGATAGTGAATCAGAGAAACTTCTTTGCAAGGGAGTGCTCTTGCCTGTATCTATCTGGTCAACTTGGACGCTGATAAAATCCACTTTAGAACCTCTTCAGACCCCAGAAAGCTCAAAAGGGGATGAGGATGAACCTGAAACCCCATCAAAGGGAGGACCTGAACACGCAGAGGTGGAGGGGGTAGGAAAAAAACACAGGAGGGTCTAAAAGTTGCGGTTTCTTCTGTGCCTTTGCTTAGGGAAGACGGTTTCCTCTGCCTCCTTTTCCTCCCTCTCCTGTTTTAACCGCTGGAGCGGCTCAGGCTTCTCCTTCCTTAAGACAGACAGCAGTTCCGTCACCCCTCCAGAAAGGTATTTGTCAGACTCCACAGGAGGGTGACTTGGAGGCTATGACTGTGGCATTTCCAGTGACAGTACATGAACGGATAGCTCCTGGGACAGATCCTAATAATCCTAATGGGGTGTATGAAGCTGTACACAAACAGATCCCCTTCAAAACACTAAAGGAACTTAAGCAAGCTGTTCGAATTGTGGAGTAAATTCTCCTTTTACCTTGGGAATAGAGCAGGGACTACCTGAGGGTTCCCATTTGATTATGGTGGCTCATGACCAAGCCAGGCAGATCTCCATTTCTTTAGATCAATTGATAGGCAGTGGAGACTGGGGGAGAACTCAAGATCAAGTCCTTATGGAAGAGCAGGCTACAGAACAGGTGAGGTGCCACTACACAAGAGCCTGAGAGGAAACAGAGGTTAAAGGACAGGCTTTCTTTATTTTAGAAGAAGACCTCACCTCCCCAGAGAGACAATCCCTGCTGGGATAACATCTTATCAGCCAGGCTACCCCTGTCATCAGAGCCCATTTGAACATTCTCTAGTTTAATTTTTAACTATGAAACTATGACTACAAAAAAGAGAGATGACATTTTGACGCTGAATGCCCATGCTATTCTTTAGACTCCGGAGAAAACTGGTTAAAATAAAATCTTTTTTGAAATTACAAAATCTGTTCTTGCACGTGCAATTAGGAAAAAGTTGGCTTGTTAAAATACTTTTTTGGAGCTCCAATTCTGCTTGAGAAACAAAAACAGGCCTGGGAAAAAACCTGAAGTTAACTCTTATCATGTCCTTGGGACACACAGCCCACTCTATCTGGGACTCCAGCCATGAACAAATTGGTAGAACTCAAACCAAGAAAAAAAAAAAAGAAGGGGCAAAGTGACATTTTAAGTTTAAAGTGGAAAACTATGAGATCTCTTTCTGTCTAAATGTATCTGTGTCTCAGTGTGTGTCTTTGTTTTTGGATAATATGAGGTTAATTTATAAAAGAACTCTATTTAAATTCAGGTTCATGTGAACTGAAAAATATTCGATATTAAATATCTAACATTAATGTTTGTTTGCTAATCTACTTAAGACATGTCTTAAGCCATCAACATTGTGTAAGATTTTTTTTCTTTTTTTTTTTTTAATTTTAATTTTCATTTTTTCATCTCAGGTGTACATGAGTTCCCAATCTGTGTAATACTTTTATCGTGCCTAGGTTTAAGGTAAACTAAATTTGTCAACAAAGAAAGCAACTGTTTATATATATAAATATATATAAATGAAATGAAAACTTTTAGATAAACTCTATTAAAAATAATTATAGTTTAGAAATGTCTATCCAAAATAATCTCTGAAGATTGGGGTAACTTAAATTTCTAGGGTTGTACTAAACTAAATGATGGTAAAAGTTTATTAAATAGCTAGGTCATTTCCAAATAAAGTAAGATTTTGAAACATTAATTACTGAACACTAACTTCCTCTTACAGAGAAACTAAAGAGATTTTGGACTATTAATAGATATGTTTGGTGCCACCTGAGATGTTCTCTATAAAAAAAAAGTTTTTAAAAAATTAAAACTGATATTTATGTTCACCAATCTATAAAATGCTAATATACAAGACAGTTCATGTTTGCTTAAGGAAAATAAGGTTTATGTTTTTAATAATTAAAAAAAGATATGAGAAATAAAATTACAATCTATTAAAAAAAAAGAAAATAAATCCAAACTTACAGGTGGCTATTAACCCTGCACTGATCCATTGCCCAAAGCCCACTACACATTCACAATGTTTTATAAACTCTATGTTAAGGATTGAATTGTGCCCCACTCCAAGAAAGATATGCCTAACCCCTGTACCTGCGAATATGACCTTATTTGGAAACAGGGTTTTTGCAGATATATTCAAGACATTTTGCAGATGTATTCAAGAGGAGGCCTAGGGTGGGTCCTTATCAGAGGAGGAGATGAGGACGCAGACACACAAGGAGGCAGGGACATGGGGACGATGCCACATGGTGCCAGGGCTGCATCTGCAAATGGAGGGACCCCAAAGATGCCAGCAATACTAGTAGCCAAGACAAGAACCTGGAATGGAGTCTCGCCGGAAGCTCCAGAGAGCACAGTCCTGTCAGCACCTTGATTTCAGGCTTCCAGAACCGTGAGAGAGACTACATTTCTGTTCATTTTAGGCACCCAGTTGATATTTTGTTATAGCAGCCATAGGAAATCAATACACTCTGTAATTATCTTATAAATAGCACAGGAATGCTGCATTACTGGAGAAGGCGATGGCACCCCACTCCAGTACTCTTGCTTGGAAGATCCCATGGATGGAGGAGCCTGGTGGGCTGCCGTCCATGGGGTCGTTAAAAGTCGACACGACTGAGCGACTTCCCTTCTACTTTGCACTTTCATGCATTGGAGAAGGAAATGGCAACCCACTCCAGTGTTCTTGCCTGGAGAATCCCAGGGACGGGGGAGCCTGGTGGGCTGCCGTCTATGGGGTCGCAGAGAGTTGGACACGACTGAAGTGATTTAGCAGCAGCAGCAGCAGCTGCATTACTGATTACTCTGTCTTATAAGACTTAGTTTGTTCAAAGTAAGTACTCAAAATGTACCACAGGCTTCCCTGGCAGTCCAGTGGTTAAGAATCCACCTGCCAGTGTGCAGGGGATACAGGTTCGATTGCTGACCCAGAAGATCCCACATGCTGTGGGGCAACTAAGCCTGTGAGCTACAACTGCTGAGCTCACGCTCCAAAACAAGAGAAGCCATCACAGTTGGAAACCTGACCACCTCAACGAAGAGTAGCCCCCGCTCTGTGCAACTAGAGAAAGCCTGCATGCAGCAACAAAGACGCAGCGCAGCCAAAAATAACTAACTAAATAAAACTTTTACAAAGTACTACAATTTATAAAACCAAAAAAGTACTGAAATTTTAAATATATATACTGTTAAATATATGCTGGAAAGCATATATGCTGGAATTTTTTCATATGCATTTAAAAAATTATATACCTATATATCCACATGTGTAAATGTATAGATATAGATGGGGCTTCCCAGGTGGCACTAGGGGTAAAGAACCTGGCTGCCAGTGCAGGAGATACAAGAAATGCACGTTTGATCCCTAGGTCAGGAAGATACCCTGCAGGAGGGTATGGTACCCTACTCCAGTATTCCTGCTTAGGGGATCCCATGGACAGAGGAGCCTGGCAGGCTAAGGTCCGTAGGATCACAAAGAGTCAGCACGACTAAAGCAGCTTAGCATGCACGCATGCGTAGATAAAAATACTATATAGATACAATACTGTGTGTGTGTGTGTGTGTGTGTGTGTGTGTGTGTGTGTGTACAATTGACCCTTGAACAAAGTGGAGATTCGGGTCACCCTCTATGAAGTAGAAAATCCTAAGTGTAACTTACATAACCCTCCATTTCCACAGTTGCTCCGTATCTGTGGATTCATGTAGCACTGCAGTTTTTTAAAATTTTATTGCTGCATAGTTGATGTACAATGTTATGTTAATGTTTACTGTACAACAACGTGATCCAGTTATACATATACACATACACCTTCTCGTATTCTCTTCCATTCTGGTTTATCACAGGATATTGAATATAGTTCCCAGGGCTATACAGTAGGACCTTGTTGTTTATCTATTTTATATGTAATAGTTCGCATCTGCTAATTCCCAAACTCCCAAGCTGTCCCCCCCACCCCCTCCCCCTTGGCAACCCCAAGTCTGTTCGCTATGTCTGAGTCTGTTTCTGTTTCGTAGATAAATTCATGTGGGTCATATTTTAGATTCCACGTATAAGTGATAACACATGGTTGCAGCTTNAATAGTTCGCATCTGCTAATTCCCAAACTCCCAAGCTGTCCCCCCCACCCCCTCCCCCTTGGCAACCCCAAGTCTGTTCGCTATGTCTGAGTCTGTTTCTGTTTCGTAGATAAATTCATGTGGGTCATATTTTAGATTCCACGTATAAGTGATAACACATGGTTGCAGCTTCTACTATTGAAAAAAAAAATTGTGTACAAACGTATCTATGCAGCTCAAACCCGCGTTGTTCATGGCCAACTGTATATAATAGATACTAGATATCTACCTATATCTAGAACTAGATATAGAGATCTAGAGAGAGAGAAATAGGTAGATGTGAATGGATGGATAGATAAAATAGATGGACAGATAGATCAGACAGATAAAATGGATAGATAGATGGACAGGCCTAAAATGTCCCAGGCCCATCTCAGCTCCTGAGAAGCTCTGTTATGTCCTTCTATATAATTCTATTTTCTTACAGCATTTTCTATCCTCCTTCCTCAGACTACATCCTGCTAAAGTGACATGGGACACAAAATAAAAGCCTCTTTCACAGACAGGGCTCTGTCCTACTGTGGACTGCCAAAAGGCAGCTTTTAAAGTTCTCCTTGCTAGAAAGAAACCACCGTTATTCCTGGCACAAGAGGCCCCTTTGCACTCCTGTGGAGACCCTGAATTTACACAGAAATACCGTCGAGGGTGAGCCCCTCCCGTTCTCTCTGAGCTGGTCTCCTCCAGCCTCTTGTCTCCTGGCTGCCCTGATGGCACCAGGCGGGCCTCCACCTCAGCACCTCCACCCTCAGCGACCTCCCCAGGAATTCCCTTCCCACAAACATCNAGGAGCCTGCAATTGAAAGCAAAGTTGGTATTAGCTTATTAAAACAAAACTGGTAAAAGTAAACATGAAGTGTTTCTGAAAGCAGTTTTGTGATGTTTCTTGGCCAATTTTTAAGAAACCCTTTTGGTCCTATGGATCTCAGAGTATCTAGGAAAGGGCAGAGATTTCCAAAAATGCATTAGACTTGCAAAGACCAATTTTCTGGCCGATCTTGTGCATTAGATTCTCATAGGGAGAATTTGTTTTTTGTAAAGAAAAAAATGACTTCAAGAAATAGTAATGAGCACATGGGTTAAAATTGGTTTGACATCTGAAACTGACCTTGTCTTTTGAAGATACCTTCACCTGTGTCGGGGCTACAGGCGTCCTCCTTGGTAGAACAACTTGGGACTCATCCTAAAATCATGTGTCAGGCAAGCACTGCTAACAAAATGCTGTGAGTGTTAACCTGCAAACTTAAAGCTGTTTGGGGGATGAAAAGACCCTGGCTGTCTGTATCTTTTCCCTAGTTAGGGCTCTGAGTTAGCCTTGGGAGCTTTGCTAGGTCCCTGTCACTCCAGGCTTTAGTTTCTTTCCAGAACCTGTACCTACTGAAGTATACTTGGTGAGTGCTGCAGCTCCTTTATAGCTCACTCATGGGGTGTTAAATTGGCTCAAGTGTCCCTTGACAGATCTGAATTGTGGAGGACTCTTGAAAAGAGTCNGGGAGCTTTGCTAGGTCCCTGTCACTCCAGGCTTTAGTTTCTTTCCAGAACCTGTACCTACTGAAGTATACTTGGTGAGTGCTGCAGCTCCTTTATAGCTCACTCATGGGGTGTTAAATTGGCTCAAGTGTCCCTTGACAGATCTGAATTGTGGAGGACTCTTGAAAAGAGTCCTTGGACTGCAAGAAGATCAAACCAGTCAATCCTAAAGGAAATCAACCCTGAATATTCATTGGAAGGACTGAACACTTTGGCCGCCTGATGTGAAGAGCCAACTTGCTGGAAAAGACTGTAATGCTGGGAAAGGTTGAGAGCAGAAATGAGTGACAGGATGAGATGGTTGGATAGTATCATTGACTTAATGGATGTGAGTTTGAGCAATGTGGGTGATAGTGAAAAGAAGGCTGGTGTACTGCAGTTGATAGGGTTGCAGAGTCAGATCCTGCTTAAGTGACAACAGCAACAAGGGTCCCTGCTGTCACCATGTCCCTGAGCTGCCTCAGCTTTGGTCAGAACAGTAAATTTGCATTTGACATTGTCTCTCTACTAGTCTAATTGTCATGAGGGCAAGGATTATGTCTAATTGCTGTGCTGTGCTTAGTTGCTCAGTCGTGTACAGCTCGGCAGCCCCAGGGACTGTAGCATGCCAGGTTACTCTGTCCATGGGAATTTTCAGGCAAGAATACTGGAGTGGGTTGCCATGCCCTCCAGAGGATGTTTCCAACCCAGGGATTGAACCCAGGTCTCCAGCATTGCAGGTGGGTTCTTTACCATCTGAGCCACCAGGGAAGCCCCATCTTGCTCACTTGTGTCCCTTAAATCTCTTATCCCTGAGGAGGAAAGGAATTCAGGGGTTGGAGATGAGGGGCGGGATTATTGGGAATGGGGTGGGAAGTGGCAAGGAGGATTTTATGCCATTACAGTCTGATATTTTGAAGTATTTCCCTCTTGGGATTTGTAGTTTCTGTTACCTTTTATCCATTTATTCCAGTTGTTTCCTTAAAGGAGTGGGGAAAGTGATCCATTGGGAACTTTGCCAGATATAAGTCGTTAGATTTGGACATTTCTATTAGATGCTAGGTGGAAGAAGACCCTTGCATTGAGTTTTCAGTTGCTTGCCTTTAAGAAGCAAAGTAGATGCCATTCCAGATAAGCAGTATCTTTCTAACATGGGCAGTTCACTCCCTAAATTCTGGGCTTCAGGCCCTGGGGTGTAATGCTGGCCTTGGAGCTTTCATTTTGGGAAATAGGCAGTCAGGCATCTGCAGAAATGTCATGACTGTAGTGAGTGCTAAGATGGAAACTTAGACAATGCCTTGAAAGCATGACAAGAATGTCTGAGACCTGGAAGGGAGGCCTGTGATCTGAAGGTATCCTGAAAGAAAAGTACTTCAGGCAAAGGGAGCAAAACTCCAGGGCAGAGGATGTGGTTAGAGAGTGGGCAGTGGAGGCTCAGGATGCAGGGTGGCTGGAGACCCATAGGGGTTTTCAAGCCCATTCATAGAGTCCACGCTTAGAACACAACGCAGAGCCCCTGGGGAAGGATCAGAGTGGCCTTTTAGAAATTCTATTGGCAGCAGCATTGGGTGCCCAGGGCCCAGTGACAATCCAGCCTTGCCCCACTCAAGTCCACTCTTGACTTTTTGCTGCAATATTTCAGAAAATGGAGGATGACGGCATGGTTACAACAAGTTCATACAAGCATCTCAGTGAAAACAAATACCCACGGGGAATTCCAGGCATCGTTTTTTGTTAACCATTTTCTTTCCCCAACTTCACTGAAACTTAATTGATACAAATTGTATTTATGGTGTGCCATGTTTTGATATACCATATGAAGTGGTTATCACAGTCAAGCTCTTCAACAAATCCATCACCTCAGAGTTATTTTCTGTGTCTAGTGAGAACATTTTGGATTACTCTGTTAGCACATTTCACTCTTAACAATACCGTATTACTAAGTACAGTCACCATACCAGACCTCATTTATCCAGCAAAACTGAAACTTTGTGCCCTTTGACCAACACCTCTCCACCTTCCCCCTCCTGCACCACTCCCTTACCCTGGCAACCACCGTCCTACTCTGCTTCTGAGTTCAACTTTTTTATCTTCCACATAGGACTATTGCCATATACTACTTGTCTCTCTGTCTTTGGCTTACTTCACTGAGCATAATGTCCTTGCAGCTCATTAATGTTGTAAATGACAGGATTTCCATCTTTTTTTAAGGCTAAACAATCTTCCACCATATATATGTCTATGTAGTGTACACGTTACATTTTCCTTATCCATTCATCTGTCAATGGACACAGGTTAATTCCATATCTTTTGTAAATATGTTCTCTTAAGAGGAAGGGGTGAAAAGTTTCTTCCCCAAGCAGTAAGAGGGACACTTGAACCTATTTGAAGTTATGAATTCAAGGCCAGTTAGTTTACAGACAACAGCTATTGGTTAGGAGAGATTGTTGTATTGTGGTCTTCTGGGCATGAAAAGTGGGAAACCACACTGTTAGGAAGAGTGTTCTAGACAACACTGGTAAAGTGAACTGATGGGTAGTCTGGGGATGAGTAACATTTGCTTTTTTATTTACCCCAAAGGGAAAAATGTCATACTTTCTATATTAAAAGTTTAGGGATTTAAACAGTTAAAACATACACAGCCACCACATTTTCCACTTACTCTTTAGAGGTAACCGTTGTTGATAATTACAAATGTTTCCTCAAAGAGTAGGATTATACTATAATAATGTTTTATGACCATTTTCTACTTTGTCCTAGGGGCTTTTCTACATCAGGTGGTTTTATACCACTTTCAATAATTATCTAGTAACCCACAGCATGGACACATTGTCCCATTGTCAGACACATTATTGCATTTGGTCAGATGTTTCTTTGCTCATCTTTTGGTTTTCAGAATGAGTCTAGCTCTTATTTGCAGATGCACTGAACTCACATGTCCTTTCATCTCCATGTACTACTAAAACTTTCATGTCTCTAAATTTTAACTTAAAAAGTTGTCTATTTGTCGGCACTGGGCCTTAGTTGCAGTATGTGGGATCTTTAGTTTGGGCGTACAACTTCTTGGTTGAAGCACGTGGGATCTAGTTCCCTGACAAGGGGTCGAACCCAGGCCCCCTCTATCGGGAAGGCAGAGTCTTAGTCACTGGACCACCAGGGAAGTCCCTCTAAATTTCAAGTTTTGCAGATGGGTGGAAAATGAAAAATTATTTTAAAAATCTTTTGCATTTGTTTTGCCATATTATGCTCAACTTTGTATCCCCAGTGTCTGATGTGATGCAGGATGCACATATAGTAGTTCCTGCTGACTTAAACACATTTAATGAAATAGTCTCCTTGCTGCCACATATTCTGTGAGTTCATGTTTTGTGTTTTTAGAGATACTTGAATTCCAGAGATAATCAAAGTGAGATGTATACTTTTACCTCCTTTTAAAATATTCATATTGTGTTATGCTCCAATCAGAGCTCAGAAAATATTGACTGGTGATGGGATTGGATTTTTAGGGAGAAGATCTAGGAGAAAAGTAGAGCAAATCAAACAAAACTGCCATGAGGATAGGAAATTGAAAGCTTAAATTGAAAAAAAAAAAAAGGTGAGAGCTCACTAGTTTCTTTTTGCCAGTAGTTTTGCCATTACAGGTGTATTTGTACCTTTTGTTAATCATTGCCAGTAATTAAATGGTGGGGCTGAGGTGGCCTGTTCCTTTCTCCACTGAGCAAACTGAAGAAGAATGAGTAGGAAATTTAAGGAGTCTTGTTCCCTGAGTTTTCATGATTTCCCCTATGCTTACGGGATTGTGTTAGCAGGTAAATTTTGTTATAACACAGAACTACTCATAAAATGGTGACTTAAAACTCTAGTTCCTGGGACTTCCCTGGTGGTCCAACGATCGAAACTCTGCTTCCACTGCAGGAGGAACAGGTTCTGTCCCTGATCAGGGAAGTGAGATCCCACACACTGTGTAGTGCAGCCAAAAAAACAGGACTTTGCTGGTGGCTCAGTGGTAAAGAATCCACCTGCCCATGCAGGAGACACAAGTTCGATCCTTTGCCTGGGAAGATCCCACATGCCAGAGCAGCTAAGCCCGTGTGCCACAACTATTGAGCCTGTGCTCTAGAGCCGCAACTGCTGAGCTCTTGATGCAGCTACTGAAGCCTGTGAGCCTAGAGCCTGTGCTCAGGAACAAAAGAAGACGCTGAAATGAGAAGCCCACACACAGCAACTAGAGAGTAAGCCTCACTCGCTAAAACTGGAGAAAAGCCCGGGCAGCAGTGAAGACCAAGCACAGCCGCAAATAAATAATAAAACTTAAGTAAAACAGAACGAAACCAAAAGTCTCTGGTTCCCACCTCAGTCATCACTTTCTCTGACCATCACTTCCTCTAGGCTTCCGTCTAGACCCTCTGCCCCTGATGCTTGACTCCAGAAGCAATGTTCCTGTCCCTACCCTCACTGGCATTAGAAACGCTGTCCCTATGACTCACTGCTGATTCAGAGCCTGGGTTTGGAGCACACAGGTGGAGTCCCTCAGAGCCTTTTGCTCTGCTGTGGGAGATACAAAAGAGGGTGCTTGGAAAGAAATGGGACTGATATCCAGAACAAATCTAGGGTTCTGTTAGAGCGAGGTGCAGCATGGCTTTGGGGGTGATCATTTACCCTGTCATACATTGTATTGAAAATGACTACTTTTCAAATAATCGCTAAGAACCAACATATTCACATTTTTTTTCTATAACTGCATGAACATTTTTGTGTATATATGGTTTGAACCTTTTTTTCCCCTTAGAAATGGGCAGGGGGTTATCTGGTTGCAGTTTATGAAAATCATTGTGTCTTAAAAAGGCATTGTCCCATTTGCAGTAACTTGGATAAACCTAAGGATTATCTTCCTGAATGAAGTAAGCCAGAAAAGAGAAAGACAAATATATCACTTATATATGGAATCTAAAGTATGATGCAAATGAACATATCTATGAAACAGAAATAGATAACAGACTGGTTACCAAGGGGGAGGGCAGTGAGGGAGGGATGAACTAGGAGTTTGGGGTTAGGAGATGTAAACTATTATATACAGGGTTGATAAACAACAAAGTGATATACTGTGTAGCACAGGGAACTGTTCAATATCCTGTGATAAGCCATAATGGAAAAGAATCTGAAAACAAATATATGTGTGTGTGTGTAACTGAATCACTGCTGTACAGCGGAAATTAACACAACGTTGTAAATCAGCCATACTTAAATAAAAATTTTTAAAAAGGAAATGTCAAACTTCTCTTTGGGGGCTAGATTTATTTAATATCTTACATTATTTTCATAATTTTTGCTCATTTTGAAATATTAAGGTTATAGTTTTAATCTTTTCTAGAGCAGGTATTTTTCTGCATCATTTCATTGTACATTATTTTATTTACTTATTCTTTCGCTGTCAGAAACTGTCTCATAAGAGTTTCCACCATAATCTCTTTCTCTTGCTTCTTTTTGGGAGTTTAGTGTCCTGAACTTTCAGAAGCCTCCATGTAGGCTCCTTCTCCAAATACAGCCACCCCGAGGGTTAGGGTTGCAACACATGAAGGGCATCAGTGTCCAGCTTAGATGCTTGTGAATTTCCTGTATTCACAAGATAAAGATGCTCCAGCTTCTGCTGGTCCCTGAAGCACCACCTTCCATTGTGCAGGATGCCTCTCAGTTGCTGCTCTCAAACTGGCCAGCTTTCTGCTCCTCAGTGAAGAGCCTGTTGACTGCTTTGGGATTCTGCTTCAGACCCTTCAGTGGCCCTGCTGCCTTTTTTTTTTTTCCTAGTATTTCTTTATTTGGTTGCTCTAGGTCTTAGTTGTGGCTTGTGGGATCTTTAGTTGCAGCATGCAGGATCTGGTTCCCTGCCCAGGGATCAAACCTGGCCTCCTGCGCTGGGAGTGTGGAGTCTTAGCCACTGGAGCACCAGGGAAGTCCCAATGTTGCCTTTTCGTATCCTTTTTCTGTCAGAGGTGCTGGTACTAAATGGGTCATCCAGACACCAGTGGTTTGTCCCCCACTTGGTTTCTTGTTTCTTTGTTTTTTTGAGATGGTATGTTTTTTGTTTTTGCTACCCTAGTTTCTCTGTTTTTATATGCAGAGAGACAGAGTAAAACTGTGCCATTATGGCCAATATTATTGTCCAAAGTCTCACCTGTGAAATATTGCTGCCCAAAAGATAAGCTTCAAGAGTCAAATCAAGCTCTTAAGTGTAACCACCAATTTATAGAAATATGGAATCAGAGAAATATGTCAAATCAAACTCTTCAGGGACTTCTCTGGTGGTCCAATGGCTAAAACTCCACACTCCCAGTGCAGGGGGCCCAGGTTTGATCCATGGTCAGGGAACTAGATCCTACGTGCTGCAACTAAGACCTGGCACAGCCAAAATAACTAACTAAATATTAAAAAATCACACTGTTAAGAACAAGTCTGCAAAATCCAGAATATGGAAAACGGAACAGAACAACTTCCTTCTAGAAAAAAAAGAGGGGAGAAATTGTAGCTTAATAGACACTTAAGAGGAGAAGGCAATGGCACCCCACTCCAGTACTCTTGCCTGGAAAATCTCATGGACAGAGGAGACTGGTAGGCTGCAGTCCATGAGGTCGCTAAGAGTCGGACACAACTGAGCAACTTCACTTTCAATTTTCATTTTCATTCACTGGAGAAGGAAATGGCAACCAACTCCAGTGTTCTTGCCTGGAGAATCCCAGGGACGGGGGAGCCTGGTGGGCTGCCGTCTATGGGGTCGCACAGAGTTGGACACGACTGAAGCGACTTAGCAGCAGCAGCAGCAGCAACACACACAAGTGACCAATGAGATTTTCTTTTCTTTGAAGTATTTTTAGGTACACATATATTTTAATATATTTTGTGTGCTACAATATATTGTAGAACTTTCTTTTTTCTTTTTTGCCATACCTAATGGCATGTAATTAAAAGATGCTTACTCCTTGGAAGAAAAGTTATGACCAACCTAGATACCATATTCAAAAGACATTACTTTGCCGACTAAGGTCCGTCTAGTCAAGGCTATGGTTTTTCCTCTGGTCATGTATGGATGTGAGAGTTGGACTGTGAAGAAGGCTGAGTGCCGAAGAATGGATGCTTTTGAACTGTGGTGTTGGAGAAGACTCTTGAGAGTCCCTTGGACTGCAAGGAGATCCAACCAGTCCATTCTGAAGGAGATCGGCCCTGGGATTTCTTTGGAGGGAACGATGCTAAAGCTGAAACTCCAGTACTTTGACCACCTCATGCGAAGAGTTGACTCATTGGAAAAGACTGATGCTGGGAGGGATTGGGGGCAGGAGGAGAAGGGGACGACAGAGGATGAGATGGCTGGATGGCATCACTGACTCAATGGACATGGGTTTGGGTGAACTCCGGGAGTTGGTGATGGACAGGGAGGCCTGGCGTGCTGCGATTCATGGGGTCACAAAGAGTCGGACACGACTGAGCTACTGAACTGAACGGCATGTGGAACCTCAGTTCCCTGACCAGGTGTTGAACATCCATTCCCTGCATTGCAAGGAGAAGTCTTAACCACTGGACCACAGAGAAGTTCCATAAAGAATTTATTTATTTATTTGCAATTTATTGATTTATTTAGACTGCAGAGCAAGCAGGATCTTAGTTCCCTGGTCAGGGATCAAACCTGTGCCCCCTGCAGTGAAAGTGTGGAATCCTAACCACTGGACTGCCAGAGAAGTATCCCTTATTTTCATTTTTGATGGTCAAACTGTACTATCTTTGTCCAGTGGGGACCCCATCAAGTTAGTCCCTGTGTCATTTTGATAGCACCTTTTTCTTTCTTTTTTAAAATTTTAATTTTTAAAAATTAGAAACATTTATTTTGGAGAGGGTGGCAGCATCACATGGTGTGTGGGACCTTAGTTCTCAGACAGGGGTCGAACCCTTGCCCCCTGCAGTGGGAGCATGGAATTGTAACCATTGGACCACCAGGGAAGTCCCCCTTCTCTCTTTTAATAACAGTTTTGCTTGAGATGAAACAAGCTATCTCAGGGTTCTCCCATTCATTTCCTGCTTCAGACCTCAGAGATTTCTCCAGGAAGTCCTAGAGAGATGCTGCTTAGAGCCCAGAATCTGGGTGCTAGGACTGTTTGTGGTTAATAATCTGTCATTGTTTCTAGCCTTTCAGTTGACAAAGATAGGAAGTCTTTTCTGAAAGGGAAAAAAAATCAGTTCATTTTCAAGTAAACATTTAGAATGTACTTTTCTTTGATTTTATAGTTACATGTTGTTATGCTGAAATCTTGGTTTCTAAATATGTTAAATTAATGCTTTATACCACTGCCAGTATCACCACTTACGAGAATCACGCTGAATGTAGTTTACAAGTTCCTTCTGAGTATGTGTTTTCTCTCCCACTAACAGTATGGGGTCAAAATACAGTGTTTGAAAATCACTTGAAATGATGCTTCTTTTCTTGGTTATGCCATCAACTTGGTAAAAAGTTAGGTTTGTTTATTTCAGGTTTTAAAAAGGATTTTTAAGCTTTTTTTTTTTTTTCTTAAAGAGGAATAAACATTTATGGTTATAAACCTAGAACCAAAAACCAAGTTACATGGAGAGGTCAAGATTTATTTCTGCTGATCGCCCTCCTCACAGGTAATTAGTTTATTTGTTTTTGGTTTATCCTTCCACTGTTTCTTTTGGAAAAGAAAAATGCACATATATATATATATATATATATATATATATAAATTAAGCCCATGTATGTGTATGGTTGTATTTGAGTGTGTGCTATGTAATTTATATTTTACCTTCCTTACACAGAAGTTTTCATACTATATATACTTTTCTGAACTTGAAGTAATATATTCTGGGGACTTTCCTGATGGTCCAGTGGTTAAGAATCTGCTTTGCAATCCAGGGGACTCTGGTTCGATCCCTGGTTCGGGAACTAAGATCCCACATGCTGCAGGGAAACTATGTCCTCACCGCGACTCCTGAGCCCCTGTGCTCTAGAGCCCTGTGCCATAGAGAAGCCTCTATGTGCCGCAAAGAGCCCTTGGGGTGACAAAGACCCAGCCCAGCCAAAATTAATAAATAAAATAAAGTAAGTAATGTATCCTGGACACACTCCACAGCAGTAGATTTTCACATTCATTTTTATGCTGCATACGTATATACTGGGCTTGCCACATGGCTCAGTGGTAAAGAATGTGCCTGCCAATGCAGGAGACTCTGATATGGGAAGATAACCTGGAGAAGGAAATGGCAACTCATTCCAGAAGTCTTGCCTGGGAAGAGGCAAGAATCTCACAGACAGAGGAGCCTGGAGGGCTACGGTCCACGGGGTCACAAAACAGCTGGACACGACTTAGTGACTAAAGAACAAGGTATATATTATGTTACATAGCAATGCAAGATGCATTCACAGACCCTTTTGATGGACATGAGGGTTATTCTAGTGTTTTGAAAGAAAGTCTTGCGTGGATATAATTTCTTGAACTTTTGCAGCCGGTAACGAGAAGTGGGCTTGGGGGTCAAAGGGTAAAGCACATTCGATTTTGCTAGATACTGCCAAATTTCTCTCTTTAGGGGTCTTAATCCATTTTTGTTCCTGCTGGCAATATATTCTGTTTTTGCCACAATCATTGTTAAAACGGTATACATCTTATAAAATTTTGCCTGCAAATTTAGATTTTTCACTTTCAGATCTGAAAAGATCCGGAGCCACCCCATTCCCACATGGATAGGATGGGTTCTCCAGGTTGTCACAGCTCCTGCTGCTGACAAATTTACACGTATTTGTTTGCACCTGGCCCGAGAATGGGTTTGTAGGTGTTTGCATTTGTGAATTCTTATTGTAAGTCATACTTCATGGTTTTAAATCATCATTACCTGTGAATGAGACAGGAAATGTATCTGCTTTAGCAGTACTTCCATTTGAGAGTGTATATGAATGTGTGTGTTGTGTGTATGTGTGATTGTGTGTATGACTGTGTGTGTGTGTGTGTGTGTGTGTGTGTGTGTGTGTGTGTGTGTGTGTCTGGAGAGGACTCAGTATTTTTTCACTCAGTTTATACAGTGTTTATGTAACATAGGTGGCTCAGAGGATAAAGCGTCTGCCTGCAATGCAGGAGACCCAGGTTCAATCCCTGGGTTGGGAAGATCCCTTGGAGAAGGAAATGGCATCTCACTCCAGTATTCTTGTCTGGAGAATCCCATGGACAGAGAAGCCTGGTGGGCTACAGTCCACGGGGTCGCAAAGAGTCAGACACAACTGATCGACTTCACTTCACTTCATGCAACATAGAAGTCTGTAGATCTTCAGGTTTTTAAATTTCTTGTTATTTTCATAGTATAGAAATTGAGACAGGTTTGAAATACTGGGACTCTCAACTTTATTTTAGGACTTTTATTTTTTAAAATCTTTTTGGCTACACTGTGTGGCCTGTGGGATCATAGTTCCCCACCTAGGGATTGAACTCATGTTCCCCTGCTTTGGCAGTGCAGCGTCTTAACTGCTAGACTGCCAGTTCAGTTCAGTTCAGTTCAGTTGCTCAGTCGTGTCCAGCTCTTTGCGACCCCATGAATCTCAGCATGCCAGGCCTCCCTGTCCATCACCAACTCTCGGAGTTCACTCAGACTCAAGTCCATTGAGTCAGTGATGCCATCCAGCCATCTCATCCTCTGTCGTCCCCTTTTCCTCCTGCCCCCAATCCCTCCCAGCATCAGAGTCTTTTCCAATGAGTCAACTCTTTGCATGAGGTGGCCAAAGTACTGGAGCTTCAGCTTCAACATCAGTCCCTCCAGTGAACACCCAGGACTGATTTCCTTTAGGATGGACTGGTTGGATTTCCTTGCAGTCCAAGGGACTCTCAAGAGTCTTCTCCAACACCACAGTTCAAAAGCATCAATTCTTCAGTGCTCAGCCTTCTTTACAGTCCAACTCTCACCTCCATACATGACTACTGGAAAAACCATAGCCTTGACTAGATGGACCTTAGCTGGCAAAGTAATGTCTCTGCTTTTGAATATGCTATCTAAGTTGCTCATAACTTTTCTTCCAAGGAGTAAGCGTCTTTTACAGGGAGGCCCCTTTTTCTTTTATTTTAACAAGAAGCCAGCACAGAGGGGAAGATATTTGTGTAGGTTAAGCACGTGGGGCATGGCCTAACCTTGAAATCCAAATCAAATCTGGCTTATGTCAGACAACTGAGATGTCGTATGAGTTTGAAGGGGACAGGCTTGGAGTGGTGATTTTGTTATCAACATTATCACTGAGATGTGGAGAGAAAGATGCAGATTTTGCTGGTTAGTGATCGTTTTATGATTAAATCACCAAGCATTTGGTAATATCAAATCCTTAAAGCATTCTAATTTAATAAAGCTCTTTGATTTATGCCCTCATCATCTGAGGATAATAAGTATTAAAAGTAATCACTTGAAATAAATCTATTTAAAAAAAGGATCAACATTTCAGGGTGAAGAGTGAAAAATGATTAGGACTTTATTTTGAAAAATGAACTTCAAAATTATGACAGATTTTCTATTTAATGCCGCTGAGTTTGTAATTGAAATTATGTGCAAATTTTCCAAAAATGGACTGTTAATTCAGGAGGAATACAATCTATATGGTAGTTATAGTCCATACTTCAATTCACACTAATTTTCAAATCATAGTCATGTTTTTTTTTTTTTTTTGGTAAAAATATCCAAGACCTTGATTAGTCTTTCATTCCCTCGGGAGCACTTATCACCCCTGTTGATTTCTCTTCTGTAATTTTAGCAGGTCAAATTCTGTCAGCTTCTTTTTATATATATAAATTATAAAAATATGTATTTATTTTTGGCTGTGCTGAGCCTTCCTTGCGGTTCGAGCCACTTTCTAGTTGTGGTGCACAGGCTTCTCCTTGCAGTGGCTTCTCTCGTTGCAGAGTACGCGCTCCAGAGTGCTCGGGCTTCAGCAGTTTTGCATGTGGGTTCAGTAGTTACAGCGCACAGGCCTAGCTGCTCCTTGGTGTGTGGGATCCTCCCGGATCAGGTTCTGAACCCACGTCTCCTGCATTGACAGGCGGATTCTTAACCACAGAACCCCTTGGGATGTGTGTGTGCGCTCAGCCGTTCAGCTGTGTCCAAATCTTTGTGACCCCATGGACTGTAGCCTGCCAGGCTCCTCCGTCCATGGGATTCTCCAGGCAAGAATACTGGAGTGGGTACCATTTCCTTCTCCAGGGGATCTTCCCCTTCTGTCCATGGGATTTCCTAGGCAAGAATACTGGAGTGGGTGACCATTTCCTCTTGCGGATCTTCTCGGCCCAGGGATGGAGCCCAGGTTTCTTGCACCTCCTGCACAGGCAGGCAGATTCTTTGCCACTGGGCCACCTGGGAAGCCTTTCTTTATCTGTTCATCTATGGATGGACACTTAGGTTGTTTACATGTCTTGGCTATTGTAAATAGTGCTGCTGTGAACACTGTATGGGTGCAGTGCATATGTTGTCTCCAAATTGAAGTTTTCTCTGGATGTATGCCCTGGAGGAGGATTGCTGGATCATATGGTAACTCTAGTTTTAGTTTTTAAAGGAACCTTCATACTTTTCTCCAAGGTGTTTCACCAATTTACACTCCGGCCAACACTGTAGGAGGGTCCCCTTTTCTCCACACCCTCTCCAACGTTTACTATTTGTGGACTTTTGATGATGGCCATTCTGCCAGTGTGAGGTGATATCTCATTGTAGTTTTGATGTGCATTTCTCTAATTATTAGTGATGGTGAGCATTTTCTCATATGCCTGTTGGCCATCTGTAGCTCTCCTTTGGAGAAATGTCTCTTTAGGTCTTCTGCCCATTTTTGATTAGATTGTTTTTCATATATGAGTTTTAGAGCTGTTTGTATATTTTGGAAATTAATTCTTCGTCAGTTGCATTGTTAGCAAATATGTTCTTCCATTCTGTAGGTTGTCTTTTCAGTTTTTTGAAAATTTCCTTTGCTGTGCAATGTCTGCTTAATTTTGAGTCATAATACACAATGAACATTCTCAGCTTTGCCACTGTTCCTTGCCAATTTATATTATTGACTGATTTCATAAGCCTTTACTGTAAGTCATTTTGCGCAGAAAGTGATTTGGGAAAGTGGAAAACAGAAAGTACTTTTGAGTGAAAGAGATGTAGGCTCAGATCACAAGAAGTCTATGGACCCCAATTTTTCCTCCGTAGAATTGATTTCTTTCTTCCATTCTCACCAATCATCTGGGTTGCAATGGTTACCGTAAGGGAAGGAGCGGCCAGCCTGACAAAGAGAAAGATTGCAATTCACCATGTCCTCACACTGTACAGGTTTTCCTGAACATTTTGTAATGCAGTTTAGTTCCCACAATGACAAGAATCGACATATACTTATTTGTCATCCATTAAAAATTTTATTCTTATGAAAGACAGCAAAAGTATTGTGTCTCTTAGACTTCAGGGAAAACTGTGAGAAATTACTTTCTTTTCAAGAGAACTGCTGATGTAAGAAGAACACAGTGAATTTTCCGCGTGATTCTCAAATCACACAGAGCTGGAATACATCTCAGCAATTTTACTCCTGAATCATTTTCATCAACTGTACTGTGCAGTGCTGAGTTGCTCAGTCATGTCTGACTCTTTGTGACCCCATGGACTGTAGCCCGCCAGGCTCCTCTGTCCATGGGGATTCTCCAGGCAAGAATACTGGAGTGGGTTGCCATGTTCTCCTCGAGGGGATCTTCCCAACCCAGGATCTTCCGAACCCAGGTCTCTCGAATTGCAGGGGCGTTCTTTACTGTCTGAAGCCCAAGAATACCAGGGGAGCCCAAGAATACTGGAAGGGATAGCCTCTCCCTTCTCCAGGGGAACTTCCTAACCCAGGAATCATGAACTGGGGTCTCCTGAATTGCAGGCAGATTCTTTACCAGCTGAGCCACCCTAGAAGCCCTTATATCTCCTAACTCATTTTATATTGTAAAATTTTAACCTTTTTCTATTTTGGAAAAATTTCCAAACATACAAAAAGGTTAAGTGAATCATTTAATGAACCCTATCAGCATCATCTAGTCTTAAGAATTAATGAGTGCATTTATAAACCATTGTTTCACAGTAGACATTTCATGACCACATAAGTATCTCAATAATGTTTTTGAAGCCTTGAAACAATGTCAAGCATACCAGTCCTGAGGATTTCAAGAGAGTAAAAAAGTACTCATCAGATATGCAGATGACACCACCCTTATGGCAGAAAGTGAAGAAAGGCTAAAGAGCCTCTTGATGAAAGTGAAAGAGGAGAGTGAAAAAGTTGGCTTAAAGCTCAACATTCAGAAAATTAAGATATGACACCTGGTCCCATCACTCCATGGGAAATAGATGGGGAAACAGTGGAAACAGTGAGAGACTTTATTTTAGAGGGCTCCAAAATCACTNGTGATGGACAGGGAGGCTTGGTATGCTGCGATTCATGGGGTCGCAAAGAGTCGGACACGACTGAGCGACCGAACTGAACTGAACTGAATAAGCACTTAAGGCTCCTCCGTGTCTTTTCATGAGTGGGTAGCTCATTGCTTTTTGGCACTGAATAACACTCCATTGTCTATGGACCACAGAGTATCCATCCACTTACTGAAGGACAGCTTTTTTTTATGAGACGTGCTGCCTACTGTGCTAAGGAGGCAAATAGGACATCATTTTTAATTAAAAAATATATATATTTTGAATGTGCCTCTTGACTTGTGGGATTTTAGTTCCCTGACCAGGGATTGAACCAATGGCAACCCAGTCCAGTATTCTTGCCTGAGATAATCCCACAGAGAAACCTTGCGTGCTATAGTCCGTGGGGGTAACAGAGTTGGACGCAACTGAGCAATTGAGCACACACACAGCTGGGTAAATACCAAGGAGTGTGATTGGTGGATTTCATGATAAAAGGATGAATAATGTTGCAAGACATGGTCAGACTGTGTTCTACAGTGCTATACCGTTTTGCATTCCGCCAGCAATGAATGAGAGAGTCCCTGTTGCACTGGTTTATCCTCTGGAACTATATTCAATGGAGGTTGTTTAAGGGTATTTTCCCGTCATTTTCTAATCTGAAATAACCATTCTTATGAAAGCAGTTTTGTTAGATCACATTTTCTTTGAACAACAAATTTTCATTTAGTCCTTCTAGCTCATTTGCATAGATTTGAACAAATTATTCCCTCCAATTCTCTTTAATTTTCTTTCTCTGCAATTAACTCCCCTTTATCATTTCTTATTTTACATTTGAGCAGGCTTTTATTTTTCTTAGATTTTTTTAAAAGGCGTAAGTTCTTGGGTTTTTAAGTTAGCTCTCACACTTGTATGTTCCTTGAAGTTTTGTTTCTTTTTTTATTAATTCCTTTCTTCTTTCCTTGAATTTTTAAAAGCTTTTTCTAATTTCTTTAACTTCAGCCTCAGCTTAGACATTTAAATGTTAATTTTTGTTAGTTAAAAAGTTAGGTTAGACTATTTTTCATTTGAAGTAATTTTTACTGGAATATAGTCGCTGTACAATGTTGTGTTAGTTTCTGCTACACAGCAAAATGAATCAGCTATATATATACATATATCCCCCTTTTTTTTTAGATTTCCTTCCCACTTGGGTCATCTTAGAGCACTGAGTAGAGTTCCCTGTGATAATCAGTAGGTTCTCATGAGCTGTCTGTTTTATAATAATAGTATATATATGTCATTGCCAACCTTCCAGTTCAGCCCCCCTCCCCCACCTTGGTACCCATAAATTTGTTCTCTACATCTGTGTTAGACTAAATATTTTTGTCTAATGCTTTCGTTAGTTTTCATTGCTTCTTGTTTCAAAGTTGTCACTTTCTATATAATGTGCAAATTTATTTTGTGTTAACTCTAAATATTTATGAGGTATTTTTAAACAGTTCCCAGATGGTAATGTTTTTATTTTTTCCAGCTTTAATGAGATATAATTGATACATAGCATGGTGTAATTTTAAGGTTGCAACGTGATGATTTGATCCTTGTGTGAATGGTATAACAATAACCACAGCAGTTAGTTAACATCTCCACTGCTTCCCAAAATTACCATTAAAAACTTACCATTATTTTTTACTTCCCAAAATTACCATTATTTTATTGAAGTATAGTTGATTTAGTGTTGTATTAATTTCGGTTCTATAGCAAAGTGAGTCAGTGATACATCTATATTCTTTTTCATATTCTTTTCCATTATGGTTTATCACAGGATATTGAATACAGTTCCCTGTGTGTGCTGTCTTCTTAAAATGAAATGAGAATTCTTTCCTATTTTCTCTAGTCTGGAGTTATACCAGAATTTTGTCTACTGACTTTGACCTTGTACTTAAGGCCCCAAATGTCAAGTGGTCTTGAAATGTTGAGGGCGCCTGATGTGGAAAGATCTGAATGGCTTTTAGAGAAGACAAGTCATCAGTGTGGTCCTTGTGGTACCTGATCTTTTTGATGCAGATAGAAAAACTCCCCTAATACTGCAGTTTAGGAGGGTGGTGCAGTAAGGCAGCTTCCTCTTCTCAGAAATGAACAGAAAGAAGAAACGGAGCGGTGTTATCTGCTCAGTGCATGACTGCACTGAAATTCTGTTTCTCTCTGAAATTCTGTTTCTCTGCTAGAATGTTTGACACACACATTGTCTCATCTTTTATTTAAAAAATTTTTAATTTATTTATTTATATTTGGTGGCCCTGGGTCTTTGTTGCTTTGCCGGGGTTTTCTCTAGTTGGGACGAGTGGGGACTACTCTTGGTAGCAGTGTGAGGGCTTCTCATTGTGGTGGCTTCTCTTGCTGTGGAGCAGGGGCTTCAGGAGTTGTGGCATGTGGGCTTGGCAGTTGTGGCATGCAGGCTCCCAGAGCGCGGGTTCAGTAGTTGTGGCCCACGGGCTTAATTGCTCCGAGGCATGGGGAATCTTCCTGGGTCAGGGATCAAACCTATGTCCCCTGAATTGGCTGGCGAATTCTTACCCACTGTGCCACCAGGCAAGTCCACATGCTATCTTTTAAGAGCCCATGGTCAAGTTTGGCCTCTGTCTCATAGGTCATTAAATAGCAACATATCCTAGGAAGAGGAGGATCTTTCTCTCTGCTTTATTTAAACTAAGAGAGTTATTCTCCAACTTGGGAGCAGATTTGTGTTTCTGAAATGAAGTCTCATAGTCACCCAACCTTAAATATCAGGTCATATGTAATAGAGGCATGAGAAATACAGAGTTAATTTCCTAGTTAGGGAATGTCTTACTTAATCAGGTCATAGAGTTATTTTTGAAAGAAGGCAAACCATGGGACTTAGTTACTCCTGGTGATATCTGATGTCTCTGAGAATAAAATATGAAGTCTTATCTTGGCTCTTCAGTTAATCGGCACCGACTGTCCCCATTGCTCCAGGCCCATCATCGCTCTCTGTCCCATGCAGCGCATACCCTTCTTTCCATCCCATTTGCCTGAAAGGTTTATGCATGACTGGCTCCTTTCTGACACTCAGGTCTCTGCACAAATGCACCCCTTGACTACCCTTTCCTAGCTTTGCCCCAGGCTCCATGGGAGTTCTGTCCACCTGATGCCTTTATCCCCATGTCAGAACCATGAGGGAATAACTAAATAAAGTGGCTCACAGGATGGCTAAACTGTACCAGCCTTTGTTTTCCATCCTGGGAGCAGCAAGCCAGTCTGCTCATTGCAAAATTTTGTAATAAGTATTTTGTTGCACAGTACAGCGTTACTGATAGCTTATCTTATTATTATTTTTTTGGCTGTAACACTTAGTTCTCCAACTAGGGGTCCAGCCTGTGTCCCCTGCATTGGAAGTGCAAAGTCTTAACCATTGGACCACCAAGGAAGTCCAATAGCTTATCTTTTGACCTACAAAATGGCAGGTTCATATGATGGAGCCTAATAATTGGGCATGTTGGGGCTCTCCTTTTAAATACTTTTCATCAATGTTCCTGCATAGAACAAAGCTCTTCCTTCTTCCCACCCAGGTGTGTTTTTCTCCCAAAGTTCACTCCCTCTCCAAATTTCAGACCGTTTCTTTTCTTCCCCCCACAAACCAACTTTCTGTTTTCCATCTGGCTAATCTCCAGCAGCTATCAGGTGGGAAGCAGTCAGAAACCATTTGCATTCATATGAGGAAGAGTTGATAGCTCTTCACTCTTGCTGGAAGTATTGACATTTAAAAAAGATTTTTGGTTACCTGGGTGAATCTTCAATTGACATGACTGAAGACACTTTAACAAAGTGGAATGAAACAGTTGAAGATGGGTAGCTGTATTTGTCTGGGTATTTTTTTTCCTATTGCACATGACAGAAAATTGAAAAGTGGCTCATTTATGTGTAATGAGAAGACTTTCTTTCTTTTTCTTTCCTTTTTTTTTTTTTAAATTTTGGCCACATTGAGCTCCCCAACCAGGGATTGGGCCTGTACCACCTGCAGTGGAAGGGCAGAGTCTGAACCACTGGACCACCAGGGAATCCCCTGCACTGAGGAGTCTCAAAGAAAGTGATAGAGATGGGATTTCTGCTCCCACCCCTCTACACAGACACCTGAAACAAGGGAAAAGTTGGACAAAATAGGTGCAACAGTGGGTTTTTAAGATTTTGAATTTCAAGCAGTGAAAAACAATGATCTCAGAGGGATAGAGAACATATGAGCTGAGCCCTTCAAACATGCTGGTTTACTGCCTGGAGAGAGCTTCCAGGCTGTGGCCAGGGAGGATGAAGAGGAGCCCAGCTGATCTCAAATTGAGGAGGTGGCCTTGGGGGTCAAGGGAGAAGAAACAGCTAGCATGTGAGGGTAGAGTCCTACACGGGCATGTGGGGAAACCATCCCAGGCAGGGAAAGAACCACCCAGAAGGATGAGAGGGAACAAAGCTCAGCACACACACAAGGCTGAAGAGAGCTCCTGGCTCAGAAACTAGAAGGAAAACGGAATAGTTTCTGGGTATTAGGTAAAGTACGCGAAACAATTTGCCTTATGGCAGAAAGTGAAGAAAAACAAAGAGCCTCTGATGAAAGTGAAAGAGGAGAGTGAAAAAGTTGGCTTAAAGCTCAACATTCAGAAAACTAAGATCATGGCATCCGGTCCCATCCTTCATGGCAAATAGATGAGGAAACAGTGGCTGACTTTGTTTTTTGGGGCTCTAAAACCACTGCAGATGGTGATTCCAGCCATGAAATTAAAAGACCCTTACTCCTTGGAAGGAAAGTAATGGCTAACCTAGACAGCATATTAAAAAGCAGAGACATCACTTTGCCAACAAAGGTTCATCTAGTCAAGGCTATGGTTTTTCCAGTAGTCATGTATGGATGTGAGAGTTGGACTATAAAGAAAGCTGAGCACAGAAGAATGATTGCTTTTGAACTTCGGTGTTGGAGAGGACTCTTGAGAGTCCCTTGGACTGCAAGGAGATCCAACCAGTCCATCCTAAAGGAAATCAGTCCTGAGTATTCACTGGAGGGACTGATGTTGAAGCTGAAGCTTCAATAATTTAGCCACTTGATGCGAAGAGCTGACTCATTTGAAAAGACCCTGAGGTTGGGAAAGATTGAAGGCAGGAGGAGAAGGGGACGACAGAGGATGAGATGGCTGGATGGCATCACCGACTCAATGGACATGAGTTTGAGTGAACTCCGGGAGTTGGTGATGGACAGGGAGGCCTGGTGTGCTGTGGTTCAGGGGGATGCAAAGAGTCGCACACGACTGAGTGAGTGAACTGAACTGAACTGAACTAACATATAATAGTGTTAATTATATTTACCATGTTGTACATTATGTCACTAGTACTGATTTATCTTACGATTGGGAGTTTGTACCTTTGGTCACCTTCATCCAACACCCTTTCCTTCCACCCTCCACCTCTGGAAACCACAAAACTGATCTCTTTTTCTGTAAGTTTATTTATCTGTTAGTTTTTGAAGTGTGTTTGGCCTACAATACTATGTTTCTGTTACATAGTAATTTGATATTTCCATACATTTCAAACTGATCACCATGATGTCTAGTTACAAATACGTCACCCTGCAGAGATATTCCTTAGTTGCTGACTACACTCCCCACACTGCTCATTTCACTTCTATGACTCATTTATTTTGCGACTGGAAGTTTCTATCCCCCCTTGCCCCACCCTCTGGCAACCCTGTTTGTTTTCTGTATCTATAACGGTTTCTGTTTGGATATGTTTGTTCATGTGTTTTGTTTTTGATTCTACCTATAAGTAAAATCATATAGCATATGTCTTTGTCTGACTTACTTCACTTAGCGTAATACATCCTCTAGGTCCATCTATGTTGCCAGTAGCAAGATTTCATTCTTTTTTATGGCTGAGGAGTATTCCATTACATATATGTGTGTGTGTGTGTATGTGTGTCTATGTGATGTTGTCTTTATCTATTCATCTGTTGATGGACACTTAGGTTGCGTCCATATTTTGGCTACTGTAAAGAATGCTGCAAATGAATATTGAGGTGCATTTATCTTTTTTGATCAATGTTTTTGTTTTCTTTGTATATATAACCAACAGTGGATTTGCTGGATTACGTGGTAGCTTTAGTTCTAATTTTTTGATGAATCTCCATTACTATTTTCCATAGTTTATATGCCAGTTTACATTCCCACCAAGCGTACGAGGGTTTCCTTTTTCTACATCCTCACCAACACACTTCTTATCTTTTGGAAAACAGTCCTCTGACAGGTGTGAGGTGTTTTGGTCAGTGTGGCTGGCCCCTGGTCTGGTTGGTGGTTTTGTGTGGTGGTTGCTGGCTCCTGGTGCATGGGGTTGGGTCACGAGTTCGCTGACGGTGGAGCCCTGGGGTGTTCTGGGGCTACTGCTGGCCCACTGTGCACAGAGCCAGGCTCAGGTGTGGGTGGTTGCAGCGCTGGGAGCTCCGGACCTTGTGTCACCCTGCTGGCGCACAGGGCCGGCTCCTGACATGGCTGGCTGAGGGGTCCAGTGTCTCAGAGCTGCTCTTGGCCTGCTGGGGGGTGGGGCCCCGGCTCTCTAGCTGCAGGGCCCTGGGGTCCCAGAGTTGGTGTCGGCCTGCTGGAAAGGGGGGCCAGCTCCTCACACAGTTGGAGCTGCAGGATGCTCACCTCCCAAAGCTGATGGGTGGGGTGGGATCCCAGCGGGGCTGGTTAAGGGGCCCAGGGCGTCCTGGGTCTGGTGCTGGCCTCTCGTGGTGGGACTGGCTCCTGGCGTGACAGGCTGTTGGGCTGTGGCGGTTGTGGGGCTGGTGTCTACTCACCGGTGGATGAGGACAGCTCCTGGAGCTGGTGCTAGCCTGCTTGTGGGTGGTGCTGGGCCTGGACGGCTGGCTGTGGGGCCCGGTGGTTCCGTGGATTGGTATTGACCTGGTGTGCCATGGGTCCTCCGGGGGCAGGGCCAGGTCTCAGGTGGCTGTGAGCTCTGAGGGTCTTCCTGCACCCAGCCTGCTGCTGGGTGGGGCTGTATTAGGGCCCGGTTAGATGCTTGACCTGAGGCATCCCCATTCTGGTGCAGGTCGGCTTGGAGCTGAAAAGGTAGCAAGATGAATAGGAATGCCACCTGCTGGCACCAGTGTGGATGTGGTAGAATGGGCTCCCCCAAAGTGGCCATGCCAGCGTCTGTGTCCCCATGGTCTCCTGCCTCTCAGGGAGGCCCTCCAAGATCAGCAGGTGGGGCCGACCCAGGTTCCTTCCACGTTCCTGCTTCTGCCCTGGATCCCGGGATGAGTGAGGTTCTGTGTGCACCCCGTAAGACTGGAGGCTCTGTTTCCTTGTGTGTCTCCCAGAAGTAAGCCCTGCTGACCTTCAAGCCCAAATGTTCTGGGAGCTTGTCTTCTTGGTGAAGGACCCCTGTCCTGGGGAACCCAGTGTGGGGCTTAAACCCATTGCTCCTTGGGGAGAACTTCTGCAATGGTAGTTATTCTCCTGTTTGTGGGTCACCCACCTGGGGACATGGGACCTAACTATACTGTGTTTCCAGCCTTCCTACCCATCTCACTGTGGTTTCTTCTTTTTTTTTTTTTCTTAAATAGGATTGTGCTTTTATTTATTCTTATTGCTGTGCATGGGCTTTAGAGTGCGCGGGCTTCAGTAGTTACAGCACGTGAACTGCGTAGTTGTGGCTCGCAGGCTCTAGAGCGCAGCCTCAGTGGTTGTGGCACATGGGCTTGGTTGCCCTGAGGCATGTGGGATCTTCCTGGACCAGGGACTGAATCCGTGTTTCCGGCATTGACAGGTGGATTCTTTCCTGCGGGCCACCAGGGAGTCCCTTCTTTCTGTCTTTGGCTGTGGTAGATCTTCTGTGTTACAGTCCAGTCTTCCTCATCAACAGCTGCTCTGTAAATTGTTGTGATGTTGGTGCCGGTGGGAGGAGGTGAACTCAGAGTCTTCCTACTTCCTGTCCTGGCCATTCCCTCTCCAGTTTGTTTTCAATAAATATATTGGGACTTTAGAAGGGCTTCTCTGGTGGCTCAGATGGTAAAAATTCTGCCTGCAATGCAAGAGACCAGGGTTTGATCCTTGGGTCAAGAAGATCCCCTGGAGAAGGAAATGGCAACTCACTCCAGTATTCTTGCCTGGAGAATTCCATGGACAGAGGAGCCTGGTGGGCTATAATCTATGGGGTAGCAGAGTCAGACATGACTGAGCAACTCTCACACACACACACACACACACACACACACACACACACATTGGAACTTTAAAAACAAGTTCAAGTTACAGTTTCAGTTCAGTTCAGTCCCTCTGTCGTGTCTAACTCTTTGTGATCCCATGGACTGCAGCACGCCAGGCTTCCCTGTCCATCACCAACTCCTGGAGTTTACTCAAACTCATGTCCATCGAGCTGGTGATGCCATCCGACCATCTCATCCTCTGTCATCCCATTCTCCTCTCACCTTCAATCTTTCCCAGCATCAGGGTCTTTTCTAATGAGTCAGTTCTTCACATCAGGTGACCAAAGTATGGAAGCTTCAGCTTCAGCACCAGTCTTTCCAATGAATATTGGAATATAAGGTACAGTTTATTAATCTGCAAATGTTTGGAAGCATTGGAACATTTTTTTGAGATTTGTGACAATTTGAAAAAACTTGCAGACAAATCCTGCAGCGTAGAAATAACAGGTACTCTTGCCTGGAAAATCCCATGGATGGAGGAGCCTAGTGGGCTGCAGTCCATAGGGTCAATCGGACATGACTGAGCAACTTCACTTTCATGCATTGGAGAAGGAAATGGAAACCCACTCCAGTGTTCTTGCCTGGAGAATCCCAGGGACGGGGGGTGGGAGGGGGGCTATTAGGCTGCCGTCTATGGAGTCGCACAGAGTCAGACATGACTGAAGCGACTTAGCAGCAGCAGCAGAAATAATAAAGAAAAAGAAAGAAAAATTTAGGTATGTTATGAATGCATAAAACATATGTAGATGCTAGTCATCCTTACATAAACTGAGTGAAATTTCATATAAAATTAATAGCATGTTGGTTTTCTTACTGTTTTATAACTTTGGTTTCAAAGAATTACATTCCTGTACAATATGCCTCTCTCTCTCATAATTTGAGAAACTGCCTATCAGCTATCATCACAGGTGAAAGGTTTTTAAAAGTTATAACAAGGCTTTCCTGGTGGCTCAGTGATAAAGAATCTACCTGTTAAAGCAGGAGACACGAGTTCGATCCCTGGTCTGGGAAGATCCCACATGCCTTAGAGCAACCAAGTAACTAAGCCACAGCTATCGAGTTTGTGCTCTAGAGCCTGGGAGCTGCAGCTACTGAAGCCCATGTGCGTAGGGCCCGGGCTCCACAGCAAGAGAAGCTATCACAGTGAGAAGCCTGCTCACCAAAACTAGAGAGTAGCCCCCGCTCACCACAACTAGAGAAAAGCCTGGGCAGCAACCAAGACTCAGCACAGCCAAAATAAGTAAATAAAATTAATTTAAAAAATATAACAACGTTTCCAATACTGTATTAAGAGTAGGCCTGTAATACTGTAGGCCATAAAAATGCTATCATGATTCATTCATTAGTGTATAGACTGAACTACCATAAAGCAATCATACTGATCACACTAGGTGACCGTAAAGCATACTGTGGCTTCTTCATTTTCAAGGCCTGGATTGTTGTATCTGTAAATAAGTGCTATTCCATTTTCACATTATCTTTTCATTTTTGATATCAAGTGTTAGTAACACATTTAACATCTATAGTGTTTTGTACCAAACAAAGCAGCATTGATGGTATACTGGCAGATGGACCATTCGTTTCATAAACAGATGATGTAACTTTAAGGTGTTCACACAGTCAGTACCGTACGTGCATTTTCTCTTCCTTAGGGCTTTCTTAATAACATTTTCATTTCTCTAGCTTCATTATAAGAATATAGTATATAATATGCATGACACACACAACATGCATTAATCAGCCCTGTGGTTTTGGTAAGGTTTCTGGTCAACAATGGGCTATTCGTAACTAAGTTTTTGAGTAGCCTGAAGGTATATGAGATTTTCAACTGTATGGGATAGTGGGGTAGTGGGTGGTGGAGGGTTGGCACGCCTGACAAGAGTCACCTGTGATTTTCTTTTCCTGTCATTTCCTTGTCTGGCTTCTTTTTTGTAGATTTTTTGATGTGGATCATTTATAAAGTCTTTATTGAATTTGTTGCAATGTTGCTTCTGCCATATGCTTGGTTTCTTTGGTTGGCATGTGGGATCTTAGCTCTCTGACCAGAGACTGAACCTGCATCCCCTGCATTGGAAGGAGAAGTCTTGACCACTGGACCACCAGGGAAGTCCCTCCTTGTCTGGCTTTGATATCAGAGTAATGCTGACCCCATAAAATGAGTTTGGAAGTGTTTGAGAAAAATTGGTGTTAATTCTCCTTTAAGTGTTTGTAGAATTCACCGGGGAAGACATCTGGTACGAGACCTTTCTCTATTGGCAGAAAAGTCTAGTTTTATTTTTTAAATTGTTTTTTATTGGAATATAGTTTCTTTACAATGTTGTGTTAGTTTCTACTGTATTTTGGGAGGTTTCTGATTACTGATTTTAATTAATAACCTTTCTCATCATTGGTGTGTTCAGATCTTCTATTTCTTTTCTTTTTTAATAATACATTTACTTATTTATTTTATTTTTTTGGTTGTGCTGGGTCTTCGCTGCTGTAGAGAAGCTTTCTCTACTTGCAGGGAGCAAGAACTACTCTCCATTGCTGTGGCTTCCCTTGTTGCAGAGCACAGGCTCTAGGCACATGGGTTTCAGCAGTTGTAGCTCATGGGCTCCAGAGTGTGGGGTCAGTAGTTCTGGCACACCGGCTTGGTTGCTCTGTGACATGTGCAATCTTCCTGGACCGGGGACTGAACCCATGTCCCCTGCACTGGTAGGTGGACTCCCATCCACTGTACTACCAGGAAAGTCCAGATCTTTTGTTTCTAAATCACTTAGGGTATAGTTGAATGGGCTTCCCAGGTGGCTCAGCAGTAAAAATCTGCCTGCCAATGCAGGAGACCCAGGTTCGATCCCTGGGTCTGGAAGATCTCCTGGATGAAGGTATGGAAATCCATTCCAGTATTCTTGCCTGGAGAACGTCATGGACAGAGGAACCTGGCAGGCTACAGTCCACAGGGTCAAAAGAGTTGGACAGGACTGAATTGACTTAGCATGAATGCATGCATAGTTGAATATAGAAATTCCTAGACTTTACCCCATATTTAGAATCTTCAGAGAATGGTCTGGTAATCTGTTCTTTTAAAAAGTCCCCCAGAATTTCCTTACCATCAGTCAAGTTTGGGAAATCACTGCGATGGTTCTCTTCTATCCAAAATGATGAAGTCCTCATTTCATCAGACAGTTTGCCAGTGGTTGTGTGCACCATCAGGCCTGGGCGTGGTGTCCTCATGGGATAAAGCTGTGCAGGGCTGCGGCTCTGCCTGTTTCATAAACAGATTCAGATCCACCATGTCTCCTGAGGCTGAGAAAAAAAATTCTGTTAAGTAAAAGGAAAACCTTGCCAAAGATCTCTGTAAAGTTTAAATGATCTGTGTACCTGCACTACTTAAAGCGGCCCCGCCCGGCCCTAAGAGTGAAACCCAGCCTTCCCAAGGTCCTGCAAGCACATCCTGACTTTCCTGGCGTGGCTGGTGCCTCCCTCCCCCAGCTCTCTCCTCGGTCTGCTCCCAGGTCCCACATGTGCCAGCCTCCTGCATACCCAGCGCCTTTGTTCTGCTGTTTTCTCTGCCTGGTCTGTGTTTCCCTGTAATCTCTCTCTCTCTCTCTTTAGTGGCTTAAAATAAATTTAGTTTCTTACGGTTCTCAAGATGAGAAGTCAAAGGTTAAGGGGTTTCCATTCTTCTGGAGGCTTCAGGGGAGAAGATTTTCTTGACTTTTTAGCTTCAAGAGGCCGTCCAATTCCTTGGCTTGTGGCCACCCCCTCAAAGCCCCCTGACCTCTGCTTCTGTCCTCACCTCTCTGACTCTGACCCTCCTACTCCCTCTCAGAAGGACCCAGTGATGACACTGGGTCACCTGGGTGGCCCAGGACCTTCTCACATCCGGAGCTTCTAGCTCGGTCACACCTGCACAGTCTGTCTACCCATCGAGGGTGAATCCCACAGGTTAAATCAGGATGAGGATGCAGGACTTCTTTGGGAATCCTTACTCAGTCGAGCACAGTGGGTGCCTCCATGGCTTGCACTGCACCTCCAACCTCTCTCCAGGAGCTCCCAGCCCTGAAAGGCTTCACACTGGGCTCCTCGGATCCCAGACCACGTGGCATCTCAGAGCGGCGTCTCCGCGACTCTGCGGCGCCCTCGCCCGGGTCACACTCTGCGCTCTGCCTGCATGGGGGTTTTCACCGTGGTCCCTCTTCCTTGTCTCCTTATTTTCATGTATCCGTTTAATGCTGTGTATTGAGCACCCGTGTCAGGCCCTGTTGCAGACGCTCAGGACCATTGGCGAGTAAAGCGGAAGCGCCAGGCCTGAGGGCCTGGTCTGGACTGTCAGGCGTCCAGCGACTTCCTCCAAGTCCCCATTGCCCCATTCCGCAGGCGCAGGGCCCCTGCTCCATCCTGTTCAGTTAGGAGTAGCTCAGGCAAATGTTGGATGAATTCCCAGAAGAGCCACCAGGGGGCACTCATGCCCCACGTTTGTGGCCACACACGCTATGGAAGAACCAATCCACGGTAATGACACCTCCAGTTTACATCGGAAAGGGGATGTGAATGAACCTCCTGTTATGAATGATCGCAGAAGGGATTTGTAAGCCATTTGGGAAAGGAGGCCATCCGGTGTGCGATCAAGCGGAATAAGTGCGGTTTGGCTGCCTGGGCTGGGCCAGAGGACCAGGTTCCCTTTGGTATCAGTTTCCTTAGTTCTTGCCCAGGGATGTTTGTTCGCTGCCAGGGAGCCCTGTAAGCACTCCAGAGCACTGGGACTTCGGGATGGTGGTGGACAGGCTAGTGTGTCTTCTTTAACGCCAGGAAGAGGCACGGGGGACTACGTTTGTCTACTTGAGCTGATGGCCTCCAGGGAGGGAGGATGTGAAGCCCGGGAACCTGAATGCAGGGCTGCAAAGCGACCTTCCCACCCCAACGCCCCACCATCCCAGCAGTGATGCCGGTGGGAACCGTGGGCAAGCTGAGGAGGCAGGTGCTGTTCCTTTGAGGCTCAGTGTCACATCATGTCATGGTGTGTGTGTGTGTGGGGGGGGTGGTTTACGGAGATGATTATGCTCTTTGACTTGCATCCAGACATAATTTAGTGTTCTAAGCTTAAACGAGATTGAGTCTCTGGCAGACTAAGAGCTGAAAATAAAAAGTCCATCCAGAGAGCTAGACTTTGCAGCAATGATCCCTGGGGAGGGCTTAAGGGAGCGAGTTAATGTGGGGAGTTAACATGGGAGTTAACGTGGGAAGCACCAGGCATCTATTTGAAGCTGGAAAATGCTTTGAGGTGTCAAGGTGCTTTGTAGGACGACACAGCTCTCTCTGCCAAAGGCTGCTGCTTTGGGGATTCCTAAGATCTTAGAAGATATTGGATGCTTGGGAAGAAGAAAGGGGTACGGTTTTAGCAAAATGATTCGGAGACAAAAGTCATAGCTTTTCCCTTGTTTACCTGTGTTTTCTAAGGAGCCCAAGCATCACCTTGGCTTGTGGCCACCCCCTCAAAGGAGACAGCAGGACTTGGTAGGATGTTCTTTCTGTTGGACTGGGTGGTTCTGCCCAGGAAAATCAACAAAAGGCTACTGTATATTATGGTTTTTCCAGGAGTCATGTGCAGATGTGAGAGTTAGACCATAAAGAAGGCTGAGTGTTGGAGAATCGATGTTTTTGAATTGTGCTGGAGAAGACTCTTTAGAGTCCCTTGGACTGCAAGGAGGTCAAACAAGTCAATCCTAAAGGAAATCAGTTTTGAATATTCATTGCAAGGACTAATGCTGAAGTTTTAATACTTTGGCCACCTGATACAAAGAGCTAACTCATTGGAACAGACCCTGATGCTGGGAAAGACTGAGGGCAGCAGGAGTTGGTATCACCAACTCAATTGACATGAGTTTGAGCAGGCTCCAGAAGATAGTGAAGGGCAGGGAAGCCTAGCATACTGCCGTTCATGGGGTTGCAAAGAGTCGGACACAACTGAGCCACTGAACAATAACAACAAGGTGTCCTGTCTCCATAGTAAGTGCAACCTGTCTCTATCTGACGGACTTATCCTTGCAAAATGTGAGTTCAGAACTCGGGGCCCAGGGATTGGAGAGGCGTGAAGGAATCTCCACATGAGGGCAGCAGACAAGCGGGTTTGCCGCCTACTCCCAGGACTGAAACTGCATTGCCATCGAGTCCTTCTGCTAAGATTCTAGACATCTTGGCAGAAATGCTCACAGACAGTCCATATGCACTATATCCCCACTGTCCAACTTCACTTCTTGTCAATTTCCAGGTGACAATGACAGATGGAGAGGATGAAGGGCACCTGCTTCCTCTGTCTCTCTTGTCTCATCTGGAGCATGTGGCGGACACCTCCCAATGCCACCGTGGATGTTAATTCCCATCCTGACACGTTGCAGGGGTCCCAGCGGACACACAGAAGCTATACCAGATGGTTAAAGCAATTAAATCCTGAATTAGCTCTGAGGGGGAGCAGGAGAAGCCATCCACTCAAGGAGTGTGGGTGGTTTGGGAGACAGGTGGCCAAGTAAGCATGTGCCGTGGTTCCTCCGGATCTCAGAGGCATGAGGCTGCCCATCCTTTCTAATTCGGGGGAAGAAGCAGCTGGCAAACAGCCCTCTAGAGAGAAGGAAGAAGGCAGTCTTCAGGTGAGACAGCTTCCTGCCAGTGGCAGTGTCACGGTGGCGAAGGGGATTGTTTGAGCTAGTGCACAAACAGAGTTGTTTCCTTTCTCACACTTTGTTTGGGTGGAGACAGTGAAGGAGGCTCCAATGTCTCCATAATCTCAGGGTGGGGATGAGGGGGGTGGGGGGCGGTCAGCTGGCTTCCCAGAGGGTGTAGTTGATCGAGGTGGACACCATCGTGTGAGCATCCCAGTGGCTCATCCTCTGGCATCTAAGGGAAAAAAAAAAAAGGCTTGTGTATTTCCCTGCACTGAAATAAGAGCCGTCAATTGGAGTCTTACAGCTCTCATCCTGTCCTGGTCTTGGCTCCGGGGGGTAAGACAGGTAGCCATGGACATGCTGGTCCTGTCGGACACATGCTGCTTAGGCTGGGTGGCCGGGGAGTGACTGGGTGGCCATGGAGCGGGGAGTGCTGCTGGTCCCATCTCTCCTTTCTTCGGGGGCCCAGGGTTTGCTGTCCTGGCTTCCCACACATGTGGGTGTGGCTGATGGGAGTGAGTGGACCAAACGTGATGCTTCCAGTCTTGACCTGAGAATCACCCCACAGCAGCAGCTGTTTACTCGAGGGCCCGTCTGCTGACTTGAGAGAGGTCAGTTGGTTGAAGGTACCCTGGTCCCTGGTCACCACACAGAGATCTGTGTGAGTATGACCACAATTTGGGGTCTGTGTGAGCGAGAAGTGGTGTGTGGGCATCGGTGATTCTGGATTTGCTTGTTCCTGAAGTTGGCATTGTCTTACCTGACACAGAACTAGGCTGTCTTTTGGGCTTCCGGGTGGCTCAGTGGTAAAGAATCCACCTGCAGTGCCGGAGATCCATGTTTGATCCCTGGGTTGGGAAGATCCCCTGGAGGAGGAAATGGCAACCCACTCCAGTATTTTTGCCCCTGGGAAATCCCACGGACAGAGGAGCCTGGCAGGCTACAGTCTACGGGGTTGCAAAGAGTAAACAGCAATAACAGCAAGGCTGTCTTTCCGACCAGGGGCCGAGAAGCAGGAGGAGAACCAGCTGGTGGGGCAAGGGGTCATCCAGACTGCCTCTGGACTCGTGTCGGTAACACAGGGCGATCCGTGTAACGAAACTGGAACCAAACTGGCCCTCGAGGGGTCACCAAGGCTCACCTCCACAGCTGTCATCTTCAGAATGGCTGTGTGAGCTCCCCTGACCTTTCTCCTAGTGGAATCAGGTCTTATCACTGACACTCAGAATTCAGGTGCTGCTCGTGGAATGCAGCCCCGCCTTCACCGGCCCTTCTCTGCCAACACGCACTTCGTGGCCAAATGATGACCAGGCCAGGCTGTTTGGACTGTCGTAAATTTACAACCCCGTGTTCCTGCCAAGGGCGTGCCGCTTGGCCGCAGCCTCCCATCGAGTTGTGGGGAGGAGGGGTGGCCGGCTTGGCTGACAACAGACAAAGTATGTGTAAACATTTTTCCCCTGCTGATATCAAGCGTATTAGTCAGGGGTCTTGGTGGGAAGCCAGAGACCGCCCCTGGCTCTCTTGTGCAAAAAGGAAAGTTTTGAAAAGGATGTTGAGGGTTCAGAGTCACTGGGGCGATGAAGGGTGGGGCTTGGAAAATAGAACTGACTGAGGGGGCTTGGGAAGGCTGGCTTGCAGGAAAGGCAGCAAGTCTGGGATGTGAGTCTGCGGTGGGCTTTGTTCCCCAGGACATGGAGGCCAGGGAAGAAGACCACACTCACAGATCTTGGGCCACAGGCTTCCCACGAACCTGCCGTGGTGGGGAAGTAGAGGATTTGTCCTTTTCTGGCTCCAGAGTAGGTATGATGTTGCTGCCTACCACATTCACGTATAATGACAAATTCCTCCAAAACAATTAAGAAATTTTCTTTCTGAGAAATACCGTATGACCTCTGTTATATGCAGAATTGAAAAGAAATGATACAAATGAACTTATTTGTGGAACAGAAACAGGCTCACAGACTTAGAGAAGAAATTTATGGTTGCTGGGGTGAGCTTACTCCTTGGAAGAAAAGTTATGACCAACCTAGATAGCATATTCAAAAGCAGAGACATTACTTTGCCAACAATGGTCCGTCTAGTCAAGGCTATGGTTTTTCCAGGGGTCATGTATGGATGTGAGAGTTGGACTGTGAAGAAAGCTGAGTGCCGAAGAATTGATGCTTTTGAACTGTGGTATTGGAGAAGACTCTTGAGAGTCCCTTGGACTGCAAGGAGATCCAGCTAGTCCATTCTGAAGGAGATCAGCCCTGGGTGTTCTTTGGAGGGAATGATGCTAAAGCTGAAGCTCCAGTACTTTGGCCACCTCGTGAGAAGAGTTGACTCATTGGAAAAGACTCTGATGCTGGGAGGGATTGGGGGCAGGAGGAGAAGGGGACGACAGAGGATGAGATGTCTGGATGGCATCACTGACTCGATGGGTGTGAGTCTGAGTGAACTCTGAGAGTTGGTGATGGACAGGGAGGCCTGGCGTGCTGTGATTCATGGGGTCGCAAAGAGTTGGACACGACTGAGCAACTGAACTGAACTGAACTGGGGTGAGTAGAGGGAAAGGATAGTTAGGGCATTNCAGAAATGCTCACAGACAGTCCATATGCACTATATCCCCACTGTCCAACTTCACTTCTTGTCAATTTCCAGGTGACAATGACAGATGGAGAGGATGAAGGGCACCTGCTTCCTCTGTCTCTCTTGTCTCATCTGGAGCATGTGGCGGACACCTCCCAATGCCACCGTGGATGTTAATTCCCATCCTGACACGTTGCAGGGGTCCCAGCGGACACACAGAAGCTATACCAGATGGTTAAAGCAATTAAATCCTGAATTAGCTCTGAGGGGGAGCAGGAGAAGCCATCCACTCAAGGAGTGTGGGTGGTTTGGGAGACAGGTGGCCAAGTAAGCATGTGCCGTGGTTCCTCCGGATCTCAGAGGCATGAGGCTGCCCATCCTTTCTAATTCGGGGGAAGAAGCAGCTGGCAAACAGCCCTCTAGAGAGAAGGAAGAAGGCAGTCTTCAGGTGAGACAGCTTCCTGCCAGTGGCAGTGTCACGGTGGCGAAGGGGATTGTTTGAGCTAGTGCACAAACAGAGTTGTTTCCTTTCTCACACTTTGTTTGGGTGGAGACAGTGAAGGAGGCTCCAATGTCTCCATAATCTCAGGGTGGGGATGAGGGGGGTGGGGGGCGGTCAGCTGGCTTCCCAGAGGGTGTAGTTGATCGAGGTGGACACCATCGTGTGAGCATCCCAGTGGCTCATCCTCTGGCATCTAAGGGAAAAAAAAAAAAGGCTTGTGTATTTCCCTGCACTGAAATAAGAGCCGTCAATTGGAGTCTTACAGCTCTCATCCTGTCCTGGTCTTGGCTCCGGGGGGTAAGACAGGTAGCCATGGACATGCTGGTCCTGTCGGACACATGCTGCTTAGGCTGGGTGGCCGGGGAGTGACTGGGTGGCCATGGAGCGGGGAGTGCTGCTGGTCCCATCTCTCCTTTCTTCGGGGGCCCAGGGTTTGCTGTCCTGGCTTCCCACACATGTGGGTGTGGCTGATGGGAGTGAGTGGACCAAACGTGATGCTTCCAGTCTTGACCTGAGAATCACCCCACAGCAGCAGCTGTTTACTCGAGGGCCCGTCTGCTGACTTGAGAGAGGTCAGTTGGTTGAAGGTACCCTGGTCCCTGGTCACCACACAGAGATCTGTGTGAGTATGACCACAATTTGGGGTCTGTGTGAGCGAGAAGTGGTGTGTGGGCATCGGTGATTCTGGATTTGCTTGTTCCTGAAGTTGGCATTGTCTTACCTGACACAGAACTAGGCTGTCTTTTGGGCTTCCGGGTGGCTCAGTGGTAAAGAATCCACCTGCAGTGCCGGAGATCCATGTTTGATCCCTGGGTTGGGAAGATCCCCTGGAGGAGGAAATGGCAACCCACTCCAGTATTTTTGCCCCTGGGAAATCCCACGGACAGAGGAGCCTGGCAGGCTACAGTCTACGGGGTTGCAAAGAGTAAACAGCAATAACAGCAAGGCTGTCTTTCCGACCAGGGGCCGAGAAGCAGGAGGAGAACCAGCTGGTGGGGCAAGGGGTCATCCAGACTGCCTCTGGACTCGTGTCGGTAACACAGGGCGATCCGTGTAACGAAACTGGAACCAAACTGGCCCTCGAGGGGTCACCAAGGCTCACCTCCACAGCTGTCATCTTCAGAATGGCTGTGTGAGCTCCCCTGACCTTTCTCCTAGTGGAATCAGGTCTTATCACTGACACTCAGAATTCAGGTGCTGCTCGTGGAATGCAGCCCCGCCTTCACCGGCCCTTCTCTGCCAACACGCACTTCGTGGCCAAATGATGACCAGGCCAGGCTGTTTGGACTGTCGTAAATTTACAACCCCGTGTTCCTGCCAAGGGCGTGCCGCTTGGCCGCAGCCTCCCATCGAGTTGTGGGGAGGAGGGGTGGCCGGCTTGGCTGACAACAGACAAAGTATGTGTAAACATTTTTCCCCTGCTGATATCAAGCGTATTAGTCAGGGGTCTTGGTGGGAAGCCAGAGACCGCCCCTGGCTCTCTTGTGCAAAAAGGAAAGTTTTGAAAAGGATGTTGAGGGTTCAGAGTCACTGGGGCGATGAAGGGTGGGGCTTGGAAAATAGAACTGACTGAGGGGGCTTGGGAAGGCTGGCTTGCAGGAAAGGCAGCAAGTCTGGGATGTGAGTCTGCGGTGGGCTTTGTTCCCCAGGACATGGAGGCCAGGGAAGAAGACCACACTCACAGATCTTGGGCCACAGGCTTCCCACGAACCTGCCGTGGTGGGGAAGTAGAGGATTTGTCCTTTTCTGGCTCCAGAGTAGGTATGATGTTGCTGCCTACCACATTCACGTATAATGACAAATTCCTCCAAAACAATTAAGAAATTTTCTTTCTGAGAAATACCGTATGACCTCTGTTATATGCAGAATTGAAAAGAAATGATACAAATGAACTTATTTGTGGAACAGAAACAGGCTCACAGACTTAGAGAAGAAATTTATGGTTGCTGGGGTGAGCTTACTCCTTGGAAGAAAAGTTATGACCAACCTAGATAGCATATTCAAAAGCAGAGACATTACTTTGCCAACAATGGTCCGTCTAGTCAAGGCTATGGTTTTTCCAGGGGTCATGTATGGATGTGAGAGTTGGACTGTGAAGAAAGCTGAGTGCCGAAGAATTGATGCTTTTGAACTGTGGTATTGGAGAAGACTCTTGAGAGTCCCTTGGACTGCAAGGAGATCCAGCTAGTCCATTCTGAAGGAGATCAGCCCTGGGTGTTCTTTGGAGGGAATGATGCTAAAGCTGAAGCTCCAGTACTTTGGCCACCTCGTGAGAAGAGTTGACTCATTGGAAAAGACTCTGATGCTGGGAGGGATTGGGGGCAGGAGGAGAAGGGGACGACAGAGGATGAGATGTCTGGATGGCATCACTGACTCGATGGGTGTGAGTCTGAGTGAACTCTGAGAGTTGGTGATGGACAGGGAGGCCTGGCGTGCTGTGATTCATGGGGTCGCAAAGAGTTGGACACGACTGAGCAACTGAACTGAACTGAACTGGGGTGAGTAGAGGGAAAGGATAGTTAGGGCATTTGGGATCGATATGTACACATGGCTATATTTAAAATAGATAACCAACAAAGGGGCTTCCCAGTGGCTCAGTGGGAAAGAATATGCCTGCCAGTGCAAGAGATGCAGTTTTGATCCCTGGGTAGGGCAGATCTCCTGAAGGAGGGAATGGCAACCTATTCAAGTATTCTTGCCTGGAAAATCCCATGGGTGGAGGAACCTGGTGGGCTACAGTCCATGGGATCACAAAGAATCAGACACGACTGGCACACATACGCATACACCCGCAACCAGCCAGGACCTACTGTATAGCACAGGGAACCCTGCTCGATGCGATGTGGCAGGCTGGATGGGAAGGGAGTTTGGGGGATACATGTATATAGATGGCCGAGTGGCTTTGCTGTTCACCTGAATCTGTCACAGCATTGCTAATCTACCACAGCTTTGCTATACTCTCCAACATGAAATAAAAAGTTTAAAAAAAACAACACACATGAGAAATTTTTTCTTTCTTTCCCACGGAAAAGTCTAGATAAGGGTTGGTGACGCTCTTCCATGAGGAGTTTCAGGGATGCAGGCCCTTCCAACTCGAGGCTCAGAATGCTCTGCCTTCAAGCAAAGAGCGCAGAAGGAACCCCAGAAAGGCTTGGCCTGGCTGGGAGCAGGGAAATGAAGGACACGGCCTCTTCTGATCATCACAGTCACAGAATCGGTGACGTCACTCAAAGCGATGCTAGGAAACAGAGGCAAAAGGATGCAGGTGAACTGTCGATTAAACAAATATGTGCAACCTAAAAGTTGAGAGTTAGGTTTTATTTGGTGGAAATGTTAGGACTCAGCCCAGGAGTCACTATCTCAGGTGACTCAAAGAGAGTTGACTCCAAGGAAGCTGGGGAGGAGCCAGACTATATACAAGTTTGCAGGGAGGACTGGGTTATCTGAACACTAAAAGATTATTGTTAATTAAAAGAAAACTAAATCTCTCACGGCTTCCCCAATGGCTCAGTGGGCAAAGAATCTACCTGCAATGTAGGAGACACAAAAAAAACTAAGATCATGGCATCCGGTCCCATCACTTCATGGCAAACAGATGGGGAAACAAAGGAAACAGTGACAGGTTTTATTTTCTTGGGCTCCAAAGTCACTGCAGATGGTGACTGCAGCCATAAAGTTAAAAGACGCTTGCTCTTTGGAAGAAAAGCCCTGACAAACCTAGACAGCATATTAAAAAGCAGAGCTATCACTTCGTTTCAAAGGTCCGTGTAGTCAAAGCTGTAGTTTTTCCAGTAGTCATGGATGGATGTGAGAGTTGGACCTTCATAAAGAAGTCTGAGTACTGAAGAATTAATGCTTTTGAACTGTGGTGTTGGAGAAGACTCTTCAAAAGAGTCCCTGGGACTGCAAAAATATCAAACCAGTCAATCCTAAAAGAAATCAACACTGAATATTCATTGGAAGGACTGATGCTGAAGGGGAAGCTCCAATACTTTGGCCACCTAATGAGAAGAGCAGACTCACTGGAAAAGACTCTGATGCCGGGAAAGATTAATGGCAAGTAGCGAAGGAGCGACAGAGGATGAGATGGTTGGATGTCATCACCGACTCAATGGACATGAGTTTGAGCAAGCTCCAGGAGATGGTGAAGGATAGGGAAGCCTGGTGCCCTGCAGTCCATAGGGCTGCAAAGAGTCGAACATGACTGAGTGACTGAACTGAACTGCAATCTCTCACATGAAGAAATTTAGTGATCTTCTTTCTGTGGGAAGATGCAAACGTCTGGGCTTGCTGAAATCATTTCTTTCATGTGCATTTAGCTACTTGGGGCCAATCCTTCTTTTTTTATTGTTCACATACTAATTCCTTGTTTACTGTAAGAGATGGGGAATGTAGTGGCTGGCTGCCTCTCCATCCCCTCCAGCTCCTCAGTGCTTAGCGGGGAGGAAGTAGCTGATGGTTTCCAAATAGCCGGCTCAGTTTTACCTGGGCTCAGAAATTTACATTTGGAAAAGGCTTGTTTACTGGTAGAGCATAAAGCAGAAAACATTTCATTTCACAACACCATTAGGCCCTGCTCGAGGGGGCCTTCAGAGAGAGGATTAAAAAAATATGACTAATATCAGCTCATGGATTCCCAGGTGGTGCTAGTGGTAAAGAACCTGCCTGCTCATACAGGAGATTTAAGAGACCAAGAGATTCCAGTTCAATCCCTGGGTCAGCAAGATCCCCTGGAAGAGGAAACGGCAACCCACTCCAGTATTCTTGCCTAGAGAATCNATATGACTAATATCAGCTCATGGATTCCCAGGTGGTGCTAGTGGTAAAGAACCTGCCTGCTCATACAGGAGATTTAAGAGACCAAGAGATTCCAGTTCAATCCCTGGGTCAGCAAGATCCCCTGGAAGAGGAAACGGCAACCCACTCCAGTATTCTTGCCTAGAGAATCCCAAGGACAGAGGAGCCTAGAGGGGCTACAGGGTTTGCAAAGAGTCAGAACGACTTAGCACATAGCTCCTGGGGCTAGACATGAGCATGTGGTACCCTGGGCGTTTGAGGAGAGGGGGTGGGCGCCAATGCTTTTTGAGGCACTTATCGGACGTGAGGCACTTTGCTAATATAATCTCACTTAATCTTTGGAGTAAATGTTATTCCTTGTGTTTACACAAAAGAACACTCATTACACAGGCTGCCGTGGTGTTTCTTAGCCCGCAGGAAGTAAGAGCTGGGTCTCACACCCAGGTCGACCACCACAAAACCTTTCCATCATGACCCAGTATAAGGATCACTGGGCTCTGGCCTTCAGCCTGGAATATACCCTCCTCTTTACTGGGAGGGTTTGGAATGAAAGTCTAGATTGGAATTAAGATAAATCATAGGCAGTCAAAGTAAGCAGCAGGGGTCAGAGGTTGAATTTCCCCAGGGAGACACAATTTCAGGAAAATCTTGCAGGGGTGGAGGGATGAAGAAGGGAAAGGGGAGAGCCTGGCTCAAGTGTGGGCGGTTATCATCAAAAATTTCCCTAATTGCCAAAAAAAAGTGGACTGGGGGATGCCAAGAAAATAAAGTGCAAGTGTCCTAGGCGTTGGCTTTTTTGGCAAAGCAGATTTGTCTGAAATCACTTTCAAAAGATATAAAAGGAATTGCCTCACACAATGTGATCACTCCAGACTAGCTTTTATCTGTTTCTTCGGAAACATTGCATTTGAAGGAGCTGCATTAGCTGAAGATGGTGGATTGTCTGTTAATTGCTTTCTATTATAAATCGCAGGAACATTTAACTCCATGGGGGGAAGGCGGAATGATCGAGAAAGCTAAAAGTAGAAATGGTCTTTTTCAGAGCTGACAGTTTTGTTTTCCCGGTGAGGATGGATGTTTTCACATTCACGGAACACCATTTTGTATCACTTAGGGTAATTATGGGAGCAGAGATTATAAAGCTGTAAGAATCTCAGATGCTTGATAGGTTGAAAGAAGTGCCTGAGGCAGGTCACTTGACCTACTGGGCAAGGTCTGTTCATCAATACTCAGCTCTAATAAAAAAAGCATTCTATCTTGATCCTGGAGTGGGGGAGGGGAGACATTGCCTTTCCTCCCTTTTCTTTAGCATTTAAATATCTGTGATGGTCTTTGTCCCAAGTGGTATTCTTTTCTTTGTCAAATCCTTATTGTTAATTTGTCAATAACCTCTCTTAAAGAGATTCAAACTGGTAGCCTTGGAGCCTTATTTGGCTTGCACACATCTTTTCAGAATATTTGAATTAGTTGTCAATGTTGAAACATCAAAGACTTTTACATAAAATGTAGAATTTCGAGCTTCCTCCAAAAATCAGAAGATCTTGCAAACTTGAGCCTTCATTTCTACCTGGTAGAAAGAACTGTATCCTCAAGGCCCCCCAGGAAAAGCAGCATCGCCTCCAAAACAGGTGCCGATTACTTAAAAATATATATTTATTTATTTGACTTGCCGAGTCTTAGTTGCGGCACTCGGTATCTTCAGTTGCAACACACGAGATCTAGTTCCCTGACCAAAGATCAAACCCTGGCCCCTGCTTTGGGAGCCTGGAGTTTTGGCCACTGGACCACCAGGGAAGTCCTCATATATTTGTTTTCTTTATTTTTTTTATGAATTTTTGGATTTTTGTGTGCAGATTCCTTTTTGGCTGCCCAGAGGTCAACCACTGCATCTTCCCCCATGCATCCCTTCCCTCACCTTCCCAGCAATGTGTGGGCGTTCAGACGCCACCATAGCCAACACTGGGGGGTAGCCGGTCTGCGATTTTAGCCACACTGGGTGTGTGGAGTGGGAAATCACGGTGGTTTTGATTTGCATCTTCCTAATGACTAATGTGTTGAGCAATCTTTCATGGGCTCATTGCCCTTTGCATCTCTTCTGTTTTGAAGGGTCATCGTGCCGGAACAGGCTCTCTACCACAAGCTTTCTAGTTGTTTCTTGCCCTCCCAGAAGTACCTTGGCACATGCTCTCAGGGATACCAGCCCCAGCTGGGCAACTCCCATGCTTGGAGAGCTGACTTCAGCTCCATGGGGACCCGGTGGAAGCCAGACCCCTTTACCCCTTGATGGTAGCATCTTTGGAGGTCAACCTCCTTTCATGCAGAGCACACGGTGAGTTGGAGCCTCATGATTTTCCATCAGGCAGCTTGAGCCTGTGTGTCTGGCCTCAGGTCAGAGAGTGGCTTAGAGAGGTCATCGCACAGGTGCACAAGTACATGGGGGTGGGGTATGATTGGCGAACGGAGAAAACCCACAAATGAACAATACAAATGTTATCCTGCCCAGTGTGTGCCCCCTTGCTGAGTCGCTTCAGTCGTGTCTGACACTGTGTGACCCCATGGACTGTAGCCTGCTGGTCTCCTCTGTTCATGGGATTCTCCAGTCAAGAATACTGGAGTGGGTTGCCATGCCCCCCTCCAGGGATCCTACCTGATACCGGGGCTCATTTATCCAATGAAATCCTCTGCTGATCTCTCATCTAGAAAGCAGTTAAAGAATACCATTTTTTAACATTTGGTAATGTGTATGTTTCAATGGTACTTCCTCAGTTTGTCCCACCTTCTCCTTCTTGTCCACAAGCCTGTTCTCTATGTCTGTCTCTATTTTGCCCTGCAGATAGGTTCATCAGTACCATTTTTCTAGATTCCATAGATATGGGATGGGGTAGGAGGCGGATGGAAGGAAGGTTCAAGTGGGAGGAGACAGATGTATACTTATAGCTGATTCATGTTGTTGTATGGCAGAAACCAACTCAGCCTTGTAAAGTGATTATTCTCCAAATAAAAAGAAAAGAAAAAGATAAATAATAAAAATGAAAAAAAAAAAAAAAGAATCCCCTCTGCCTGCCCCCCAGTGCCATTACATCATCCTTCTTATACAGTGGATATGTCATGAGTAGAGATGCCCTTAGACTGATGGCTGCTTATTTCTGGCTGCTCATTACACACCACCTTCCATGGTCTTTTCTTTCATTCACGTGGGTCCACTTTGTCTTNAATCCCCTCTGCCTGCCCCCCAGTGCCATTACATCATCCTTCTTATACAGTGGATATGTCATGAGTAGAGATGCCCTTAGACTGATGGCTGCTTATTTCTGGCTGCTCATTACACACCACCTTCCATGGTCTTTTCTTTCATTCACGTGGGTCCACTTTGTCTTTCCAGCAGGACTGTGAATTCTTTGAGTCAGGAGTCATCTGTTGTATTAATCTGTGTTCCTTCTAGCACTTAACAGTGAGCCATGTACCAGTCTCATTTTCTGCAAATGGCTGATTCCAACAAGTCCAACCAGGCAGTAAAAAGTAGGGACTGTGGTTTTCCAAACATGGACCAGTTTCTTACTAAAGAAGGCAGACACTGCAACAGGGCTGCTGACGTTGCCCAAACAAACAGTTATTCATCTGAAGAAGCCCAAGCTAAATATAGCAGTAAATAGAGGTCAGAAGCTTTGAGAACATATGGCATTCTTTCATCTGCTATTTTAAAGTCTTCGAATTGGTAGAGAATATTCTTTATTTTCTGCTTCTGAGAGAAAGTAAGGGATACGTTTGGTTTATGTGGTTTTGGGAGGAGGTTTGTTTCTCTGCTGTTGATGGATCTCAGGTTCTTGAACATCATATGGGTGAATTTTATATATTTGGAAAACAAAAGATGAGTGAAGAATTGAATCTAGTAAAGAAGAGTGCAACAAGCTGTTTTTTTTTTTAAATATTTTATTGAAGTATAGTTGATTTACAATGTTGTATTCCTTTCTGCTGTACAACAAAGTGATTCCATTATGTACATATATACATTCTTTTTCATATTCTTGTCCATTATGGTTTATCACAGGATATTGAGTATAGTTCCCTGTGCTATATAGTAGGACCTTGTTGTTTATATCCATCCTGTATATAATAGTTTACATCTGCTAATCCCAAACTCCCAATCTATCCCTCCCTCAACCCTCTCCTCCTTGGCAACCACAAATCTGCTCTCTAGGTCTGTGAGTGTGTTTCTGTTTCATAGATATGGTCATTTGTTTTATATTTTAGATTCCACATATCAGTTCAGTTCAGTTCAGTCGCTCAGTCGTGTCCGACTCTTTGCGACCCCAGGAATCGCAGCACGCCAGGTCTCCCTGTGCATCACCAGCTCCTGGAGTTCACTCAGACTCACACCCATCGAGTCAGTGATGCCATCCAGACATCTCATTCTCTGTCGTCCCCTTCTCCTCCTGCCCCCAATCCCTCCCAGCATCAGAGTCTTTTCCAATGAGTCAACTCTTCTCACGAGGTGGCCAAAGTACTGGAGCTTCAGCTTCAGCATCATTCCTTCCAAAGAAATCCCTGGGCCGATCTCCTTCAGAATGGACTGGTTGGATNTCGTCCCCTTCAGCTCCTGCCCCCAATCCCTCCCAGCATCAGAGTCTTTTCCAATGAGTCAACTCTTCTCACGAGGTGGCCAAAGTACTGGAGCTTCAGCTTCAGCATCATTCCTTCCAAAGAAATCCCTGGGCCGATCTCCTTCAGAATGGACTGGTTGGATCTCCTTGCAGTCCAAGGGACTCTCAAGAGTCTTCTCCAGCACCACAGTTCAAAAGCATCAAAAGTGATTCCATATGGTGTTTGTCTTTCTCTTCCTGACTGCCTTCACTCAGTATGATCATCTCTGGGTCCACCTGTTGCTGCAAACGGCACCATTTTGTTCTTTTTCGTGGCTGAGTAGTATTCCTGTGTGTGTGTGTGTGTGTGTGTGTGTGTGTGTGTGTGTGTGTGTGTGTGCATATATACCACATTTTCTTTATCCATTCACCTGTCAATGGACGTTTAAGTTGTTTCCATGTCTTGGCTATTGTAAATAGTCCTGCTATAAACACTGGGGCATGTGTATCTTCCCAAATTATAGTTTTGCCCAGATGCCCATGAGCAGAATTGCTGGATGATATGGCAACTCTATTTTTAGTTTATTTTTAGTTTTTTTTGTTTTTTTTTGAGGAATCTCTATACTGTTCTCTATAGTCAAGCTGGTTTCTCCAAATGAGAAATCCCGCTATGTGGTCTAAACTTTCATGATACAGGATTTAGTAAAGTCATATGTGGAGTCATTCTTCTTATAAAGATGTGAAATGTTATATATGAGTCTAGATGACCTTTTTGACTTCTGGCCCTTTTATTTCCAGAGGTACATTCTTTTCTGAGTTTGCTGCCTATGCTTCCAGAACATTTTCTATGCCTTTGTATACCCTTATGTGTTCTGTGGCAAATTATGTCACCTGCCACTACAGTAAACAAAGGATTTTCAGTAATAAAACCATTATCCATTGCAGCCCTGAGGGGATTCAGGATGGAGAAAAGCAGGATGCTGATGCTATACTGTTAAAGTGCATATCAAAAGAATCATTTCAATAAGCCCAGACTCTTACATCTTTGCATATATAGAAAAATTCTAAAATCATTAACTTGAGATGTCTGTTTTTTGTGACTGGCAGTAATCTTTTAAAAAAATTTTTATTTATTTGGCTGCACACAGGATCTTAACTGCGGTACATGGACTCTCCAGTTTGGTCTATGGGCTTGGTTGCTCCTAGGCATGTGAGATCTTAGTTCCCCAACCAGGAACTGAACTTGCGTCCCTTGCATTGCAAAGTGACTCACTGGACCACCAGGGAAGTCCCCTAGCATGAATCTTTTGATGTTTGGCTGCATTTTTCTCCTCACCAAATTTCCTATGTATCCTGCCCCCTCCCTGGCTTCTTTGGAGCTGTCCCTCAGAGTGATCTGAAAGGCTACTATCCCAGGCTAAAGTCCTCAGTAAGGCCACCAAGTAAAATATAATTCTCAACTCTAAGGCTGTGAATTTTTTTTCAGTCAAAAGTATCTAGAGAAAAATGATGGTATGTGTGTATACATGTACTTTACATAAATGCATGCAGGCTTGGTCACTCAGTCAGGTCCTACTCTTTGTGGTCTCATGGACTGTAGCCCCCCAGGCTCCTCTGTCCCTGGGATTTCCGAGGCAAGAATACTGGAGTGGGTTGCCATTTGCTTCTCTGGGGGATCTTCCTGACCAGGGATTGAACCCATGTCTCCTGCATCTTCTGCATTGATAGGTGGATTCTTTACCACTGAGCCACCTGGGAACCCATTTTACATACATAGTGTCAGTTCAGCTCAGTTCAGTAATTCAGTTGTGTCCGACTCTTTGCAACCCCATGGACTGTAGCACATCAGGCTTCTCTGTCCATCACTAACTCCCGGAGCTTACTCAAACTCATGTTCATCAAGTCAATGATGCCATCCAACCATCTCATCTTTTGTCATCCCCTTCTACTCCTGCCTTCAATCTTTCCCGGTATCAGGGTCTTTTCCAATGAGTTAGTTCTTCACATCAGGTGGCCAAACTATTAGAGCTTCAGCTTCAGTTAGCATCAGTCCTTCCAATGCATATTCAGGACTGATTTCCTCTAAGATGGACTGGTTGGATCTCCTTGCAGTCGAATGGACTCTCAAGAGTCTTCTCCAACACCACAGTTCAAAAGCATCAATTCTTCAGTGCTTAGCTTTCTTTATAGTCCAACTCTCACATCCGTACGTGACTACTGGAAAAAACAGAGCTTTGACTAGACAGACCTTTATTGGCAAAGTAATGTCTCTGCTTTTTAATACGCTGTCTAGGTTGGTCACAACTTTCCTTCCAAGGAGCAAGCATCTTAATTTCATGGCTACAGTCACCATCTGCAGTGACTTTGGAACCCCCAAAATAAAGTCTCTCCCTGTTTCCGTACAAGTGTATGGTTCTGCATCAATGGTTCTGTAACTTGTTTTTTTCATGTAATATTTCTTGGACATCTTCCTAGATTGGTACCTGTAGATCTCAATCATTCTAAAGATCTAAATCTTAAATCATTTATTTAGCTACTTCTGAAGCATTTGGGGGTATGATAGGACCTCTAAAAATTCATATAATCTGATCTGGTTCCATTATCAGGGAATGAATAATCTTGGATATTTTTAAGCTTCCTAAAAACTCCAATCATTTTGAGGATTTCCCCCTTAAATTTCTGCAGCAAATTCAGGGTTCCTTTTGGGAAAAATGGTAGAGTTATCTTTACCTAACTCAGGTTTGACTGCTTGATGCTTGAAAGGCAATACTTGAGAGACAAGCATTGGTTGGAACGGAAAGTTTCCTTTATTTAGGAGGCCAGCAACCTGTGTTAGTCACTCAATGGTGTCTGACTCTTTTGTGACCCCGTGGACTGTAGCCCGCCAGGTTCCTCTGTCCATGGAATTTCCCAGGCAAGAATCCTGGAATGGGTTGCCATTTCCTTCTCCAGGGGCTCCTCCTGGCCCAGGGATTGAACCCACGTCTCCTGCATCTCCTGCATTGGTGGGTGGATTCTTTACTACCGAGCCACCTGGGAAGCAACCTGGGAGAAGGCAAACTGGTGCCTAAAAACCAAGATCGAAGATTCTGCTCTAACGGGAAAGTTTTTAAAAGGAGAGTCATTTGGGAAGCAGGGTCAGAGTTTCTGTTCTCTTCTGCTGCGTGCAGGATTTTTCTGATTGATGGGTGGTGAGGTAACAGGGTGGGGCTCCAGGAATCTTGCGCTCAGCCTGAAGTTATCATCCTCCACCTGAGTGGGGGCCTTAGTTCCTGCAGAAGAACTCAAAGACTTTGTTATATATCTCCCTTGAAGAGGAACCGGGAGCCTGCCCTGTTGCTTCTTGACTGCTCCTCCTCTCTGCAATCCCTTCCTCCCCTGATTAGCAACGGTTGGTTTGAATCTTCCCTTTGAAACTCAGCAAGGTCAGGGAGGGTGAATGAAGCCTGTTTCCTACAAACAAGAAATAGAGAACACAGAAAGAATTTGTTCCTGGGAGGGTCCCACAGAGCCCTGCTCCCCTTCATTCTCCCCCATGAGGCTCCCTTGTTCTCCTATATGTTTATTTCAGGAAGGGGACCCTTCCAGGTGCCGAGAGTGAGCTCTTTTCTAATATCCGGCAATGAACTGTCCAAGGATTCATGTGTTCACAAAGTAAGAGCCTGTTGGGAAGGGGTGCCTTGACAGAGAGCAGCAGGGTAAGGTAACCCAGAGGACTGCTCTGTCATGTGGCTCCCAGTCTCAGCTTTTATGGTGAAGGGGGTGGTTTCCAGCTTGTCTCTGGCCAATCACTGACTCAGGGTCCTTCCTGATGGCACGTGCATTGCTCAGCCAAGATGGCTTCCAGTGAGGAGGATTCTGGGAGGTTGGTTGGACATATGAACTGGCATCTGCTCTCTCCTTTTGACCTTTCCTGAATTCTTTCAGATGGTGTAGTTTGTTAGTTCTGTGTTCCTTACCAGGACCTCCTGTGTAAGAGAACTCATGCAAGCGGTTACTGTGGTGTGTGGCCAGGGTGGGTGGTTTCAGTCAGTGGTTCCCCTAACTTGTCGACTTGCCTAGATTAACTGGCTGCTCTGCCCTCTCCCACTCCTTGATAACCAAGGTTTAAATGGTCATCACTTCTCTGTGGTCTTTGTCAAAAACTGGTCTGAAGACAGAGTCACAGTGAGTCAGAGAGGGAACCCCGGCCCTGGAGCTGCTAGCCTCTTCCCACAGGTCTTCCCACAAGGACAGGGTCTGAGGACAGCTGACATAGGGAGACAAAGCTGTGTAACAAGATGCCATTCAAGTTCCTGGATGCAGCTGTGCCTGCAGCCAGAAACCTCCACTGGCCATTTCTTCCCCTGGACCAATGGTACATTTTCCTTTTGCCTCCATCAAATGGGTTGGCAGCAGGTATGGAACTCACTGGCAGAGCTTCTATGTCAGACTTGTTTTCACTATTTTGGTGTGTTTTTTTTTCTGGTTGTAGCAGCTTCCATGATACCCTTTCTTCACTATTTCTCTCAACCTTGCAGAAGACCAAAAAGGTCAATAGTCTGTATACCACTGTTAATTATTACAGTAAATTCCCTACATACAAACGAGTTCTATTCTGAGAGCACCTTTGTAAGTCCAGTTTGTTCATAAGTTCGAAAAAGTTAGCTGAGGTAACACAATTGGCTATAAGTAATGTACTGTAATAGGTTTATAATGCTTTTCATGCAAATAATGCATAAAAAAACACAAAAAAATAAAAAGGTGATCTTTTTGGTTTGTTTCTTAAAGTTTCTATTTTGTATTGGTGTATAGCGGATAAACAATGTTGTGATAGTTTCAGGTGAACAGCACAAGGACTCAGCCATACATATCTATGTAACCATTCTCCCCCAAACTCTCCTCCCATCCAGCCTGCCCTGTAACATTGAGCAGAGTTCCATGTGCTATACAGTAGGTCCTTATTGGTTATCCATTTTTAATATTGTAGTGTGTACATGTTACTCCTAAACTAACTATCCCTTCCTCCCTATTCTTTGCTCCCCACCCCCAACAGCCATAAGTTCATTATCTAAGTCTGTGAATCAAAGAAAACAGTTTTTTTAATCTCATAGTACAGGACCTTGAAAAGTACAGTGAAAATGGGAAAGTGAAGTCGCTCAGTCGTATCTGACTCTTTGCAACCCCGTGGACTATAGCCTACCAGGCTCCTCCCTCCATGGGATTCTCCAGGCAAGAGTACTGGAGTGGGTTGCCATTTTCCTTCTCCAGGGGATCTTCGTGACCCAGGGATCGAACCCGGGTCTCCCGCATTCCAGGCAGACGCTTTAACCTCTGTAAACAGCTGGCATACAGGGGCTGGTATCGAGTGAACAGACAAGAGTCACTGACTGGAGGAGGGAGAGGAGGTGAGAGACGGTAGAGCTGAAGGAACGTCAACAGTAGGAGACGGAGGACAAGTTGCAGTTTCGCTCATGCCTGAGGTTGACGGACTTTTCCGTCTTTGAAAGTTCGAAACTTAAGGTTCTTAGGAAGGGCACTTACTGCACTTCCTTGACAGCATATGGGTGCTGTATATTAGCTCATATTTGGCTTAGATAATATGGTCAAAAAGAAAAAAAAAAAAAAACCCTCAAAATCTAGCAAGAATTCTACGGACTCGATGGACATGAGTCTAAATGAACTCCGGGAGATGGTGATGGACAGGGAGGCCAGGGGTGCTGCGATTCATGGGGTCACAAAGAGTCGGACACGACTGAGTGACTGAACTGAACTTAATTGAATAGCGTAACCTATTTGGCAGCACATTTTACTGGGAAAGTAACATATGGAGAAGTTTTGCCGCCTCCTCATTACATTTATGTTTCCTTGTATTTATCATTCTTGAATTCTTTCCAAAAGTTTACATCTAATTACCGCTACATCACATTTCCCTCATCAAACAGAAAAAAATTGCCTGCCTTATAAATTGTTATAAACATGTTCACTGCACATTGATTTTGTTTTCTTGTTCCACACGGACTCACAATTTAACAATTCTTCGTAAGGCGCCTCAGACTTTATTTCAGGCAGAGCAAAGTGTGAGGGGTACTATTTTTCCTCTAATGAGAGTCCTGCTGGGCATATTGGCCAGCTATTTCCATGCTTTATTATTGCGGCAAATGGGGAGGCACAATTGTTAAAAGGCTCAAGCAAGGATGGAATATGAAGGCTTTTTTTTAAAAGAGGTTAAAGAAAGAAGCATTCTCCTGGGAGGAAGATGCTATGAGACTGGGAAGGTTTCCAAAGTCTTTGAATCACTGCACATGAAATCACTGTGAAAAATTTAATCCCTTCAGTGGTGCACGTGAATGTGAGCCTGAATGTATATTTGAGAAAGAATGAAACTGAGGCAATCGTATGTTTTGTGTGTGTGTGGTTGTGATAACTACGTATTTGTGCACTAATGAATAGAATACCCAGGTAGGCGTAACCTTGAAAATTTTTTATGAAACATTTTTCTTTTGGAATATTTTGGACATAGAGAGGCTGCACAGTGTAGTGGTTCAGAATGTGGGTGCCAGAATAAGACTTCCCAGGTTCCAATCTTTATACCCCTATTCATAAACCCCTGCTTGATCTTGAACAACTACCACACCTCTTTGGGCTTCAATTTCTCATCTGCAAAACCTGGATGAAAAATAAATCTCCAGCACCCTCTCCTTGGTATACTTTCAGAAAAGATAAAACTTCTAATTAAAAAAGATACATGCACCCCAATGTCCATTGCAGCACTATTTACAACAGCCAAGACATGGAAGCAACCCAAGTGCCCATCAACAGATGATAGGTTTAAGAAGATGGAATATTACTCAGCCATAAAAAGAATGAAATATTGCCATTTGCAGCAGCATGGATGAACTTAGAGAATATTATACTTAGCGAAGTAAGTCAGACAGAGAAAGACAAATATTTTGTGATGTCACTTACATGTTGAATCTAAAAAATAATAGAAATGAATCTATATACTAAGCAGAAACAGACCCACAGACACAGAAGACAAACTTGTGAATATCAAAGGGGAAAGGGAGGGAAGGAATGATAAATTAGGAGTATGGGGTTAATAGATACAAACTGCTGTCCCTGAAATAGATGAGGGGCAAGAATTTACTGTATAGCAGAGGATGATATTCAATATCTTGTAATAACCTTGTAATAATGGAAAGTAATCTGAAAAGAAACAATCACTTTTCTGTATACCTGAAACAAATGCAATGTTGTGTATCAACTATCCCTCAATTTAAAAAGTAGCATATGTTTCATTAGGATTGTTGTAAGAAGTCAATGAACTATTATAGGTAGGTGCACAGAAGGAGGTCTGCACGGGGTTATTGCTGCCTAAGTGTCTGCTTTGAGGAGGAGGATGAAGGTGATAAGGATGAAGATGCTGATGAAGAAGATGATGTGACCTACCATGGTGACAAGGAGGAGGATGTCTACGATGATGGTGGCTACAAAGAGGGGAAATGATCTAATCTACTTCTGCCAAGACTTTGCACTGTCTAGTAGTCCACTTGATGGAGGAGCTCCTTATGAGTGCTGAGAAAAAAATGTCAAAGGAAACTAAGGATATGCTTGTTAAAAATCTCAAAAAGGTCATTGTTTCAGATATATTTTCTCATTTTCCAACATGAATGAAAACTTCCGCATGCCACTGCCTCTTCTTCGGCTCTTAGATTCTGGGTTCCTCTGGATATCCAGTTCAGCAGCTGCACAGATTCGAGGAAAACAAGATTGGTTATAGACACAATCATGCTTTCGGAGTGGGGCCACATGCAAGGATTATTATTATTTTTTCTCCCTATTTGATAATGACTGTTTCTATAGGTCTAAGTAAGGTGCGTTGACAGTCTGCACACTTCAGGTCAATCTGTCTTTCTGATTTATAAGCAATGGTTTATTATTTCCCACACAACAGCCTTCTTGGTGCTTTAACATCTTGGAAGTAACCTTCATTCTGAACTTTCAAATGACTTTTTGCAAATGATTTTGAGAGGATTTTCCTGACATTGTGAGTGTGTAGATCACGACATTTTAGCTCTATGTTATAGTCCAGTTTTCAAATGGACTTTGGCCAATCCACCATTCCTCACTACAGGATATAATTTGGAATCTAGACCAACTGCTCTCAGAAGAATATACTATGGAGTAGTTTAACATGATTAATTTAGATAAATTAGAAACAATATGATTTTCCACATTTACAATTTTTATGTGTCATGTCTGATTGGAGAAGGGAATGGCAACCCACTCCAGTATTCCCACCTGGGAAATCCCATGCACGGAGGAGCCTAGTGGGCTCCATGGGGTTGCAAAGAGTCAGACATGACTGAGCGACTGAGCACATGTCTGAGAACCTCTGAGAACACATACAAGAGAAATAAAGAAAAAGATAGTTCCTGCTATTATAGGAATAATTTAATAAAAAGAAAAGAAATAAAGTGCACAAATTATGCCCACGCAGCCTCCATAGTAACCTTAATAACAGAAATTGACTAGTTTGAAACAACCTGTAGGAGATTAGGTCCAGGATTCAGGTTATTGGACCTTTAATGATTGCAGAAAAAAATTATATTTTTCTTCAGTGATGTGGAACAATTCGCGACTGTTAAATGTGAGACAAACAGATGAGTTCAGGGCATAAAAACTTTGTAATTTCAAAAATTCTCATGTTCTGAGGCAATTTCTTAAATATGGTTTAGAGGCATCCAAAATTTAGGGTCAAGGAAATAAAAATCATTCAGACTGGGACACACGAGCTATTTAGACATCTGAGTTCTATGACCTGGGTTACCCTACTCTGTGGCAAATGTGAAAATGTCCAGTAATTAACATTAGTGATTACTGGACAGATGTTTTCTATTGTCTCTTGACCCCCTGCGGCTGAGGGGTTGCACACTACTTCGAAAGTACAATTTGAGCATTGGCATGCTCACACTCTTCTTGCCACACCCCATTTCCCCTGAACCCCAAATCTATAAATGTACTGTGGCCTTTGGTCCTCAAAACCATCTCCCCATCAGGAAAATCATTCCAGTAACACCATCTTTTTAAAAAAATTTTATTACTTTTCTCATGAGAGTAGTGTCAAACCCATTAAACGGTCAATGGCAGTCATCGCTTTATTTTAGAAACACTGCTGAATGAGATAACCCATCTTCTCTGGAATTTTTAGTGGGTTGTAAGTCTTCATGGGAAATGCGGTTGACCAGGAATGAAATGGAACAGCTGGAAGTATGTTCAAATCTTTTCTCCCAGGATTTACAAAAGGTTTTAGGACCAGCAATACACAGGGCCCTCTTAGATATATTACCAGCTAAATCCCAAGTAAATTTGTCATTTTTTGCTTTTCAAAGATAAAATGATAGAGTATCTTCTTTGGGACAATGTGAGATTACCAAAAAAACAAACAAACAAACAAAAAAAAAACACCAAACAAACAAACAAAACAAAAAAAACTACAAATAGAAGCAAACAAAAAAAGCCAGTGAGCAAACACCAAAACACCCTGATGAGATTTCTGTTGGCCCACAAAGGGAGAGTTCTAGTCAGTTTGCTTTCCTCTCCTCTTTGACATACCCAGTAGCCAAAATCACATCTAATCTACTGAATTCCAAGTCATTTCATTCAAGAACAGCGTTTGGTTGGAGTCTGAGGGCTCTGAGGTTGCTATTGGGTCTAATCATGCTCTAAGGTCTCAGAAGACTGGAGAAAGGTATCTTATATTCTGGGAAGATCTCTGATAGCTGAGAAAGGAAGAGAAGCAGAGAGGGTGCTTCCTCCTTGTTTTTTTCTAACGTTACTTTTAAGGAATTGACTATAGTGTCAGCTGCCTGCTTTCCTGTTCTGTTCCAGCTCAGTTGGCAAGAGAGGAACATTCCATGGACACTTAGAAAAACACCACATTGAAAACAAATAAATATGGGTGAGCCCCCTAGGAGGATTCTAGGGAGAGGTCTACGGGGCCATGAAAGGTTCTTTTATGAACAACTCCAGCCACTGGGGCCCAGGGACGGACACAGTGGGACCACTCCACTGAAGTGGAGATAAACACACTTCAGAAAGCAAACTGAGCAAGTGGGTGTTTTCATCCCTTAAAATTACAAGCCAAAAAGTCAAGAAGGACATTTTTAGTTATACAAATAGTCCCTAAAGTGGTTCTTGTGGGCAATGTGTGAATTCTCCAGAGCTCCACAAGCCCATGCTGTGGAGCAGACCATGGAGCTGTGATGTGTGATTCAACGCTGAGATGTGAGGATGCCAGGAGCTCTCGAGGGTCCCCAGGTCCCTTCTTCTGCCTCATAGAAGAAGTTTGCTCTTGGATCTCAGCTGGGAAGCTTTCACATTCTCTGATGTTCTTACGAGACCCCTGAGTCTCCTGGTGTCCAGGCCACTCCTTGAGGACCTCCAGCATGGTGGAAGGGGGAGGATGTGCTCTAGTCAATCTGTCTTCACACTGGGGCTCACAGCTCACATCAGTCATCACCGAAGACTCACATGGGCCCTGGCAGAAGGGGGGCCCCCTTGGAATCTGGTTATCTATCTAATTCTGGATTTCCTGTGGGCTTGCGGTGGCTCAGAGGTAAGGAATCTGCCTGCAATACAGGAGAACTGGGTTCGATCCCTAGGTAGGGAAGATCCCCTGGAGAAGAGAGTGGCACCCCACTCCAGTATTCTTGCCTGGAAAAATCCCATGGACAGAGGAGCCTGGTGAGCTACAGTCCGTGGGGTTGCAAAGAGTTGGAGACGACTGAGAGAGTAACTAACAAAGTGGGTTCAGTATTGCCCCTCGCCCCTGGCCTTGATTCCAAATCTCCTGCTGCCACCAGCTAGTTCCTGTTCAGGGTCCTTCTTGGTTTCACCATCTACTTGGTTGCTCAAACCAATAACCCAGGAGTCAGTGTTGACTTGTCAGAGTCTCTTCTTGGCCTTATCCAATCCAGCATCAACTCCCACCAGCTTTCTTTTCAAAAGTACATCTTATTTCCCATTCCCACCACCCCGCCCAAACCACCATTGCCTCCTGGCTCCATGTCCCCCAAAGCTTTTAAGCTAGATTTCCTGTCTATGGCCATACCACCCTGGATGTGTCTGATCTCAGGAAACTAGGTATCCTGCATACACCGGTGCCCTGTCTCCAAGTGTTTAGCATCTACGCAGCTTCTGGAGCAGTCTTTTAAAAATATCAAGTAGCTTATCTTCTCTCCTCTTCAAAACTTTCCAGTGGTTTCCCACTCTCTGTTGAATCCAGTCCAACCTTCTTTCCATGGTCTACAGGAGCTGTTCATGATCTAGCCCCTGCATCTCCCACCTTCCTTTTGGACCATTCTACCCCTATTATGCCGACTAAGGTCTGTCTAATCAAGGCTATGGTTTTTCCTGTGGTCATGTATGGATGTGAGAGTTGGACTGTGAAGAAGGCTGAGTGCCGAAGAATGGATGCTTTTGAACTGTGATGTTGGAGAAGACTCTTGAGAGTCCCTTGGACTGCAAGGAGATCCAACCAGTCCATTTGGAAGGAGATCGGCCCTGGGATTTCTTTGGAAGGAATGATGCTAAAGCTGAAACTCCAGTACCTTGGCCACCTCATGCGAAGAGTTGACTCATTGGAAAAGACTCTGATGCTGGGAAGGATTGGGGGCAGGAGGAGAAGGGGACGACCGAGGATGAGATGGCTGGATGGCATCACTGACTCGATGGGCATGAGTCTGGGTGAACTCCAGGAGTTGGTGATGGACAGGGAGGCCTGGCATGCTGCGATTTATGGGGTCGCAAAGAGTCGGACATGACTGAGCGACTGAACTGAACTGAACTGAACCCCTTCTTAGTTCTAACCATGTCAGTTTTTCTAATTCTCATGGACACCAGGTCACTTTTGCCTTTGGGAATTGGATCTTCTCTTCATCTGGCATGCTCTTCCCTCAAGAGTTGTACGTGCCTGGTTCCATCAAATTCAGGACTCAGGTCAAATATAACCTGTATAACATGGAAGATTCTCCCGGATCATCACCTAGAGGCATACCTCCATTCCCTCTCCCCAGTCTAGGACACCAAACAGTGTTTTATTGTATTTAGAATACTTTTCACAGTTTTCTTATTTTTTGTTTACTTGTGTCTTATGTGTTTCTTCTATCCACTGCCCGCCCG